>NIPQ01103842.1:0-17217 GCA_002806875.1 Lepidotrigona ventralis hoosana | reverse complement strand
CCGATCATTATCCACTCGTTCTGCATTGGTCGCGTTACCCGATGCAACCTCGTTTGCAGCCGACTCTTCTCTCTCTCTCTCTCTCTCTCTCCCACTATAATAGAGATTCTGTACGATGCACGTTGGACATTGAGAGCGATCGCCGTATTAAAACCCATTCGTGTTTGAGCTCGTGATCCCATCGCGTATCAATTATTACGCAGATTTGTACACAAAGGGGGACGGCCGATGCGCTGCCCAGATATAAACCGCAATAATCGTCTGCATCTACTGTCTTGCAATTCGAATCACGCTCCCCCGACAATCGTGACGTTTCATCGTCGCTGGCCGAATAACTATATAACTCGAGAGAACTCGAAAGATCGGGCGACAAAAATTTCCTACGAAAAGTGAAATTAATGGCTCGCGTGGAACGTTCGACGATATTTTATTTTAAAATCGTACGGTATTCTAATGCAAAACGTTCTAAACGTCGAGACTCGATGAAACAGAATCTGGTCGCGTGAGTCAGCGTACCGACGGCGCATGGATACGGAAAGTATTTCCACCGACTTGAATTCGCTTCGTGCGACTGCATCGTAATAAAATTAAAATACAAGGTGTGGTAGCTGTTGGCGATAACTTTCGAACCCGACTGCGAGTGTAAAAAGTGGAATAGGCAACGGACGAATATTAAGTATGAATGATACAACGCGACACCGCAGAAAAACGTTGGCAATTGTATAATTTGTTTCTTCAAGAGAAACTTCTATCGCGCGGTGTGCGCGCGAACGGGTGGGGGAGGAGGGAGGGGAGCTTGGTGATCTTGTCGCGGCAGTGAAAAGAGTCGATCACGAGCAGACTATGCCACGTTGGTTACGATGTATCTCGGCGCAACAACGCCGCTGACATAATAGAGCGACATCGCGATCCGTAGTGAACTGCGAGCGACGGCATATCAAAATGTAGATCGGTCTTGTTTGAATTCGCGGTTCTATCATGAATCAATTACCGCGCGGATTCGTACACAACGAGGATCACGACGAAAGCTCGCGGCGTGAAGGATGAGGGACATAAAGAGGGATTCGCAAACAGTCGAAACTCGGTGTGAGTGCGTGAATACGCGCGTGTACGCTGGTGGGTGTTCACCTGCGTTGCCGATGCACATGCAAACCAGTCACCCAGAGGCTCTACTCGAGTGTAGGGTATCATCGTTTCTGCACGAATGCTTCTCCATCGCCGTGCATCGATTGCTTCTCATTTTTTTCTTTTTTTCTTTTTTTTTTTTCCTTTTTTCCTCCTCCCTTCTTTTTTACACCAGTATTTTCCTGGAGCGCGATAATCATTCCATCCAACTTTGCCTATTCGAGGAAACGACGTAAGTTGGTCGGCCGTCGTGTTTAAAGAACGAATATTCCACGCTGGTTAAATCATCTTTATTCCTCGCGAATTGAACGAGTTCTTCTTCTTCTAAAAAGAAAAAAAAAAGAAAAAAAAAGAAAAAGAAAAAACAAGAGACGTCGTCCCCACTGATGGCGCCAGAAGAGGTTTTAAGTGCGTATTTTGTATCGGTTACCGCGTACCGGTTCTTAAGAGAGCGTTTCTTTTCTTTCTCTTTTGGTTGGGTCGCGAGTCTACGTCTACACCATAAAAAATTTAGAATTGAACTTTGAGAAACGAGTTTCTCGCATGGCGTATCCCAGTCGTAACGTAAGGGGAGGAGAAATCGTCGAAATTCTTTTTTTTTCGCAGTTTCGAGAGAGATACGCCCCGGCCGATTGTAACGTGGAACCGCTTTGAATCTATCCCGTAATGTATAGGCTGTCAGGACTGCGAAATGGTTACGCAACACATCCACACGAGTACCCGAAATCTAATTTAAACGAGTCAAAGCTAACGAAGAGTTGTTTTCGCGTGGAAGTGTATTTATAACGGCAGACTCATTTTGAACCCGGTCGTGTCAACTCTTTCTTCCTCGAATCATCTCTCCCTTTGATGATCCGGCCGGCCGTTTTAGAACGCAACACTATTCGCACCATTCGCGAAACGATTCGCGCACGACGGATTCCCAGAATCTTTCATCTTCGCGGTGGCAGAGAGGGAAAACAATTAACGCGGCCGAATGCGGTTTCCCCTTTTCTCGCATCGACAAACAACGATACATATACGTGTGTACCCACGAAGCGTGGAATTGTGTCACCGAACCAGACGAACGGCGATATCACATCCAAGCGCGCTGATAAGCATACATTCAGCACAGGAATAAATAACTACCAGCGTTCTGGAAAAATTATTGCAACCTAAACTGCCTTATCTACCTCGTTCTCGATTGGTTGTCGTGGATAATCAAAGCGTATCACTGTTTACGACGTTGCCGGCAGAAATAAGTGGATAAAGAACCACCTCGATGCTGTCTCGTTTTACGTTTCCTGACAAATCGGCTTGTGTCATTCTCTTCGCTCCTTTGGCTTCGCAGGCCAAATTCTCCATGCAGTTGGGCTCCAGCTCGGGCAACCGAAGCGTTATTATACTCTTTGCCAAAGTGATCGGTTTCTTCGTCCTTTGCTGAACTTCTTCGCTCGCGTTGATCGTTTCCTAGCCTACGTTGGAGAAGAGGCAGGTTGTAAAATTCCATTTTCGACGCGTCGCAGCTGGCGAAGTATCGCATCGTGGCGTTGCATTCAATCGAAGGAACATAATTCTTCGCGCGATACCCACGCACTTCACTTTAAATTCCTCGCAGCCAGTGTGGTCTTATCAGTTCGGCGACACCGTCTGCCTGCTGTTGAGAGAGATTGAAGAAGCCTCGAGAAGACAGTGGACGATACTGGCGTTCCAGTTTTCCTTCTGTTCGGATTAAATCGTCGCGCTGCACGTTGCCGTTGCTTTCTTCCAAGCGTTTCCAGAGTCGTTCGTCGCGAGTGTCTTTCCAATTCCAGTTAAATTTTAACATTGTGCGTGTCGTGCGTGAAGTGCGTGTCGTGATCGAAAAAATAGCGACTTGCGCAAGAAAGTTGCGCAAGGGGGAAAAACAGTTGGCTGGATCGAAACATTTTCGCAAAACTGGATTTGCCTGGGCTTCTTATGTTTCACGTTCTGGTATTCACAAGCTCGATCGTGCAACAGCTACAAATGTGTTTCTTCATTGGATGGCGCGAAGGCGGCATAAAAATTCCTAATTTGTGAGCCGAAGGAGCTGAGGAGAAGGTTAGTTCTTTCCAATTGTAATTCTCTAACCACCGTCTTATCAAGCAGCATCGAGACGAGACCGAACACATAACATGTGTAGAATGATGATCCTTCGTCGGAATAATCAGGACGTAGGGGACGCATCGGCGGAAAAAATAATTTCGCGTCGGCGGGATTCGCGGAACGAGATATTCTCCTTATTCTAGTCTTTGCATCAGCCTCTTATCTCAGGCCACTATTGTTTGTGCGATGTTGTTTTACCGAAGATAAGTGTTCCATGCGCTCATTATACAACCGAGCGTTTATTTGCCTACCTCGTCTCTCTACGGGTTTCACAATCGTCGCGAAACATTTAACAATCGCGTGCAACTTTGCACAACTTGCCGTTATTCTCAACTAAAGCTGAGAATAATCTCTCTCGTTGCCACGTACGTAAACAGTCTCGCGACTTTTATTCACTTTTCCATGCGTGGAATTGTGAAAAACGAAAAAAAAAAGAAAGAAAAGAAAAGAAAAATGTAATAGTTTTGAATGAAGGCGCGTCAAACCTTCGATACCATCGTCCGCGTTTCATACCATCACGCATTCGAAGAGATGGTCGAAACGGAGCGAGCGATTCCATCGTCGGAGGAAGTGCGATGGAAGTCGAAGATGGAAGAGCGTCGAAGGACAGCTCGTTTCCATGCAACCCGGTCGTGTCAAGCGGAGGGACACGATCGTGTCAGGAGGAGTACGCGATAGAAAGAGACTGTAGGAAGATGACATAATCCCACTCGCGCAATTTGCGAAACAGATTTACGCGTGGGACGGACTGGAGCGCGCGGGCATTTATGATAATGTGTAGCGCGGTTTACTGGTCGCGACTCTTGACGCTGGTTGCGCCGTGCCGCGTCTCGTCTCGTCTCGTCTCGTCCCGTCCCGTCCCGTCCCGTCCCGTCTCGTCGCATGTATACGACGCGTGCACGTATAAATTCGCGTTGACTGGTCGGTCGCGCGCGAGCGCGAGCGCTCCGACACACTCTCGTGGCACTATCGTCCGTGTGTGCGCGCGTGTGTATAAGCGAGCCGATAGTGTCGAGACACGAGCGTGCGTCTGTGCGTGAGCCAGTGCTGTCGTCGTCGTCGTCGTGGTCGTCGCTGTGTGTGCAGATACGTGGTTGTTCGCTCGCGAATCCTATTTAACGCTGTCCCTGATGCCCTGGCTGACGTACACGAGTACGCGGCCATATGAGCACACGCACGTGCACGTTGCACGATGCACGATGCTCTCGGTGTGTGTCCCTGCCGGCGGGGAAAGAGGGTGGTCGGGATAATCGTGCAAGACGATTGGTAGCTTCCTGTCGGTCACGTGACCGGCCTGCATCGCGGAACGACGGTGCAGCATGGGGCTGCAGAGGATGACATTCGTTGCACTCACCCAGTGCCGTTAAGTAGCTGGATAGGATGCAGCCGCGGATTAATGGTTACGGATACATCTTGGATGCAATGATTTGTTGGCTTTTATCGCGACGAATCGCCAGAAACGGCACGGGACGACGAGCGTTAGGCTTCTCCACCGGACGGCCTATCCGACCGGATTAATGATATCTGCTTGTTGGAAGTACCGTGTTATTTACGCTATAAATTCGTCCGGGCTACTCGAACCCGCTCGCGTATTAAATTATTGAGGATACATTTTAAGAGAATAATTTAGAGCGAGCTGCGTGTCCTCTTCCGTGCCAATTTTCGGATGCTCGCGGCAACTAACGACGCGGCATCGTCCTCGAGCTCACCGGCATCCGGCCGTCCGATTTATCGGTATTTTTATTCCGACTTTCAGCGAAACGGAATCGCGCTTTTAGCTTTATCATATTTTCGCCGCGCGGCGATCGATCACGGATTCTGCAAGCAGAGCCGCGGCCGCGTTATAGACATCAATTTCCCGACCCCTGTCACGAACGTTCACGAACGTTTCGTGTGATGCTCGTCAACGTCGATTGCGCCCTGTATCGTATACGGAAACCTCGATTCAACCCAGGTACATTCGTATCATCTTGTCCTCTTGGCTGTTGCAACATCAACCAACAGTCCAATGCATATTTCAGTCGCTCTAAAAGTTTCGCGCATACGTAATCGCGTTTCGATTCGATCTTATGCAAATAAAGTTTTAAATATGGATGAATTTACCGTGGACACGGTCTATTCTTCCTCCACGCCTCCACTCCTCTCCCCCTCCTCTCTCTCTCTCTCTCTCCCCTTTTTGTTTCTTTCTTCACTTAATATCGAAAATAATAATACGCGAGAAGATAAATCAGTTCAGCGTCCTTCGGGGACGATNTAATACGCGAGAAGATAAATCAGTTCAGCGTTCTTCGGAGACGATAAGCATCGCGGTGTCGCGCGATTTTCATCTACATAAAATAATTTGTCTGGTATCGCGGAGATATCGTATCGTAGCGGTATCACGCGGCGAAAAAGAAGTAGAGATTAGCTGCGTCGCTGATGCCCCGCAATATCGTGCCATCTATTTTGTAATAGAAACAACGGAAGAGCCTAATTCCGCGAGGTTGCTCTCGTCCTCCTCGCCATTAGATGTGTAGATACATGTCGGCGCGCATGATGCCATTCCTATCTACCTATACTTACTTACCTAGCTACCTACCTACCTACCTAATTATACCGAGTGGTCCACTCGGAGCGATAAGCGATTTACATACCGAACGACGCGATGGATTTACCGCTCGCCTGTGTACCGCACGTCCGTGTACGCGGCTCTCGCGTTGCATCGAAAGACTCTGCTCCATTTTGCCTCCTATTCCGGGAAGTCCGGCAGAGAATTCGAGCTGTACACCGTCTCCTCGGTTTTCTCGCAACGCCGAGGCCGTTCCGTTCCCGCGGCAAGTAATTAGCGATCGAGTGAGCGGCATAGAATATGTATAGACGAATGTAGATGTTGTGTCGCGTCTCGCCAGACAGAGATAGAGAGATAGAGAGATAGAGATAGAGAGAGAGAGAGAGAGAGAGAGAGAGAGAGAGCAAATCGCGATTTTCATTTCGCGAAAAATCTCGAATCTTCGACGCGTCAAACGAGGGTCGTCAAAGGGATCCACGCGGTGGGAACGTAAGTGTCGTAAAATTAATTATAATTGGCTTAACAGCAACCTTGAAATCGATCTAGCCGTCATAAATATCGCGACGCTGTTGTGAAACGGCAGCGTGAAAATACAGAGACAATTTCCCGGCCGGTATAAATCTTTAAGCGGTACACGACGACTCTGCTTAATAATTGATAAGTAAATAATTCATTCGAGGTGGTGAACACGACCGTGCCAAACGATGAGACAGATTTACTGTTCGTCCCTCTACCAGACGCATTTGCTCTTTGCTCCATTCCTGGCGACTTTGGTATATTTCGCCTCGCGCGGTCACGGAAGTTTCAAGTATAGTTAGCCAAGTGTACCAAGGATTGGTATGTAGCTGGCTCTCATCGGTTCATTTATTTACGCGATCGGGCTACTTAATATCGCGACCGAGTCACGGCGAAGCATTAATTTTACCGCCGTCCCACGGTGGAAGAAGCGCGCATCCGGCACGAATTTTCGAGGAAATCTAAATTTTTCATCGACGCGATTTCGCGGAGATCACTCTCTTTCGGGAGAAGAGAAAGTGTGAGAAAGTGTGAGCGATTCAACGGCGTTCGCCGGTGATTCGAACGGGATTCACGGTGGTTGAGAAAACTCGCTTGACGCGGGACCGACGTCTCGATTTTCGAAGACTCGATGGATAATTTCATTTCGATATTTGTCGCTGGCTGGAAATCCCCGCCGGCCGATTTCATTTTCGCGAGATTAGAATATCGGCTGGTGAACCAATGACAACACAAGATTCTATTTCAAACGGTGGTTATTCTTAGATTCGCGTAAATTTAATTGCGACAGCGGTAGCGACGTATACCTCCAAACATGTATCGTGCTTGAAATATGACTTGGAAGTATAGTGCAACGGCAATTATTTAATTCGGTTAATTATTGCTCTTAGAGCAAGACGTTTCCAAAGATATATCGCTGAAATATCGTTGTCTATAATTGCGCAAAACCCGAAACCCGGGCCGTTGGTAACCTTATCTAGGAGTTGCTGCGAAATAATATTGTTTAATTAGTTGAGCGTATTTCGAGGAGGACACCTCGAGAGAAAGGGAAAAGCAATCGCGAAGTTTTATCGTTCCTTCGCGTAGGTCTGTGTTTCTTTCTCTCTCCCTCCGAGGAAGAAAAGAAAGAAAAAGTGGAAAAAAGAAGGAAAAAAAAAGGAAAGAAGAAAAAAGAAAAAGGAAAAGGAAACGCGAAAAAAAAGAAGGAAGAGAAGAAACGGTAGAGTTGGTAAAGTTAATATTTTTAAAGGAATAATGAATTCAGTAACCCCAGACTGGGAGCACCGCACGTCCCAGCTTTAAATCTTTTCTGTAAATAGATTATGGCGCAAGATAATGAAAAATTTGCCAGCGCCGCGCGCCTAAGTTCAACGCCTCGTTCCTTTGAACTTTCTTTTTCGGCCCTGCGTGCTTTCTTTCCCAAGATTTCACGCCTCGCAAATTTATGCCCCTCATAGCCACCTCCTCCATTTCCCTGTCGTTATTCATACGAGAATCGCTCGGATGTATCGCGTATCTCGCCGGTTCCTATAAATTCTTCCGAGCATTCGAAACATCTTGCGCACTTACGTATCTATTGTATATATCTGGTTACAAACGGTCGGACGCTACTTTTATCAGGCGCGTACATTTCCCTCTCGCGGGCGCGCAAAACTATGTATATTCTCCGGCAGAATCTCTTCGCGCAGAAATTGAACGTTAAACAACACGAAATGCAACATTATCGTGCGACTTGTTCCCCGTGTACGCGAGCCGTAGATAAGATAACGTTTGCCCGCGCAGAATCACATGATTAAAGTAATCGAGGCATACTTGTCTTCGATCGTCGGTTAGTTAGCAAAGAGAAAATTGAAATGTGAATCACCGAGTGTACATAATCGTGCTCTAAATAACTCGTGCAACCGTCGTCTTGCGTGTACGAGCGAAAGAACTCTCCGTTGCTCGGCAAGAACTCTCTTGCTCCCTCTCCGCGTTCCGCATGTTTTCCTTTCATCCACTATCTGTTGCATGCTCGTTATATTGCATTTTTCCTGCTCGAGCTCCGCGCCCATGATTCTATTCTATACGGTGAAACGTAAACGCGAAAGAGAGAGAGTGAGAGTGAGAGAGAGAGAGGGGGAGGGGATGCTTGACGATCGTTCCTGCGTCGCGTCGTCGTCGTCGTCGCGCGTGTCTCATTAAATTGTGCCGTACGAGGAAACTAATTAATAAGGTGATAAGGTAGGCCTTAATTCGCGGGCAGGGAAACACTGTAAATACCAGGATACATGTGGACGCGAGGCTGTGAATAAATTTAGGCTTGTACCGTGCTGCGGGAGAGAAGAGCGCGACGTGCACTCTGCCGGCTGGTGGTTCGTCGTTCCCGTTGATAAATTCATGTTTGCCCGTGTTTGAATGTACCATTGATGAGAGGTAGAAATGGTCAACGTTGGCCAAGAAGTTGCTGCTGGCTCGACTCTCTCGCAGACATCAGTATTAATAGTTATGAATCTAGAATAGAACGGGCCGGAGAGCCCTGTTATGTAGATACGTTGTACGAGTATACGCGTATTGCCGGTTTTATAGTCGATAGCCGATCGAAAGAGTTCCTTCGCCACGGTTCGCACGACGTGGCGGCCCATCGACGCCGGTCGAACGTCGCGCAGCGAGACGCGAGAAAGGGTGGAACCTGAGGGAACGAGTGGAATTGCCCGGCGAGATAGGGAGACCGACGAAGAAAATCTTCCCGGAAGTTCGCGTACGAGTCGGGCGAAAGTTTACGCGGGACGTGTCGGGAATACCATTAGGGTTAATGATCTTAACGAGCCTGAACGCGCAAGGAACAGAGACGCCACGACGCACTGGGGAGTAAACTGATTCCATTGAGGCTCACGTTTATTCCCGCCGTCCCGGTGTGCAATTAGCAGAATGCAAAAGTTCGTGTATCGAGCCGAGAGACCGCGTCCGCGGATAGAAGACACGCTTGTACGGTTTATCGCGCGATAAAGTCGAGCACGACGCGTATCCTCCCAGGTTTACCTCGACGGGTACACCGAACGTTCGCCGATGATCTAGTCGAAGAAGCATTCGCATTCAAAGTTGGATGCGAGCGTTCTTTCGAAATTGACCGATCTCCAGCTAGCTCGAAGGGATGAACGTTCGGTTGGCCAATGGTTCGGTGCCTGTTTTTTGGTTTGGAGTCGGCCCGCTGCTTGGTGTTCAGCTGCCTATTTATAGATGAGCCTGCTTAGCGGCTGTGAGTTGGCGAGAACATGTTCGTACAGCCTTCCTCCGACCACCTTAGGCCGCTGTCTGTTGGTTCCCCAACTTCTCTCCCGTCTTTCATTGAAATGCGTACGCCGGTAATGGAAACGTTCTCCTATCTCTCTAAGTGGCTGCTACCGCGATAGCGCGGCGCAATTTAATCGAGAGAACCTAGTCGGTCGCACGGTTAGGATAGGAAAGCGCTCGGGGCGACGATACCACGCCACATTTTTCTCCTGTTCTGTTCCTGTTCTATTCTCTCGTGGTGTCCGGCTGGGAGAACCACTGACTTTTCGCGCAACGTACGCAAACACGCACGTTTATCACAATGACAGAGGCTTGTCTCTGACTCTCACGCGGAGTCATTAGTACAGTCATTATATTACACGTAACGAATTACACAAGAAGGAAGATAGCTCGTACGCCGCGGTAGCTATCCGATTATTCGAATGTCGCGAGCGTGACGGTTCGATCTGAATCGGATATATGTATATACATACGTGATTCGAGAAGGGCGCGTACAGCGAGTGAGAGAGAATAGAAAGTAGTATGTCGTTAGTATTGTTGTTCGTCGATCGAGCCGTGCACGGAGCGTACAGGTTCGAATACCTTTGACGCGGTATGTCACATCGTTATAAAAAAGTAATAATAAAGAGCACCAAGTATAACGACGGCTAGGATTTTGTACAGGATCGTCGAACCGCGAATATGTGAAGTGGTTCCGGGATACGAATGACTTAGGGAGCAGGGAGAGGTGGAGAGAGACCAAGAGAGAGAGAGAGAGAGAGAGAGGAACGACGACATGGGAATTGGTGAAGTGCGCGAGCGCTTACTAGGCGACCGATTGTAATTATTTTTCCCCGATGACTTTGCCCTCAATGATTGTGCCTCTGCACACGGTGAATTGATGCTGAGAATCCCCTCATCAGCCGCTTCTCTATATACGGTTAAAACGACGCGGCAAAGTTAAACGCTACCGGACCGTGTCAGAACACTCCGAAGAGTGTTCTTCGCGTGGCGTGCACACGAGCCTGATGATTGGTCCGCATGGACAGGAACCTGGGCTAGAAATCATTGGCATCGGGTGCATTCGTTCGAGCACCAGTGACAGTCGCCGGAGAGGAAAAAGGGATTTAGGCACGACAAGTAAGCACGGCAATATAGAACGGAGTGTGGATACGCAATCGTGTCGCGTCGTGTCGCCAGAGAGGATACTCGACCATGATTATTTTCTATTCCTTATGAAATACTGTTTCCGCGCGACCGCTGCAACACGCTAACGGAGCATACATCCTCGCGCGCTCCTTCACACACTCGCTTCTTTTCAGATAATACGACGCAATTTCTCTTTTCTTTCGTTTCCTAGTCGCGCGAAACTGTCTTTCGTCGCCTCGCAATTGCGCGAACGATCGTCGTATTCGTTCTTATCGATAATACGCGACGGAGTTGCTTAGTATTTTTCATTATCTTGCCCGTTACGCGCTATTAGACTATTCGTCGAGCGGTAATTAAAGCGAAAATTAAATACGATAACGCCCGGAAAATCGTTGTATATCCAGATCGTTTCATTCGATTACTTCTTTCTAAATTGTACACCGATTCTTATCAGACGCTTAAATCGAATAGAGATTCGCTATAACGTCGACCAGTAGCCCTATCGCTTGCATGATGACGTTATATGAGGAGAATCTTAACAGGCAAAGAGTATTCTTGCCTTTAAGCTTCATTCAGTTTATCTCGGTTGTTCCGTTATTTACCTGATTACGAGGCAACTATTACTAACTCGCAACAGGCAGAGGGGCCGAGGGCGATCGATGATCGAGCTTACCTTCTCTATACCGCGTGTGGAATCTTACAGCGATACGATACAATGTAGCGATATAGAATCGCTGATTAGCATTCATTCAGCAACTATTTCGTTGAATAATATGAGACGAGAGTGAACGGTCTCGCGATCAGAATTTTAGATCCGGCGATCGAATCCCGGCTACCGAATCGACGCGAGAAATTTTTCGTCGTATTTTATCTTAACGCCGGTGAAAGTATGGCAATATTGTTTCTCGACTAACTGTTTTAGTGCATCAGTATTGAATTTCCGTGTTTTGTCAGTGGCAAAATAATTTTACTGGATGAAAGCCTCGGTGAAAGTTGAAACACGTATCGGTGATATCAACGTCTTTACGGTAGAATTTCGTTTGTACCCATTTGAATCTAAACTCTTGCTACGATTTTACAAATTCCTCGTTCCACGGAGTAAATGGAGTTGTATTACATTACGATTCGCTTGATCTTCGATGGGTCTCAACGAATTATTTAATCTTAATCTTATCACTTTCTTGATCGTTCTGCAATTACAACGGTCTGTCAAGGTTCCCCGTTAGCTTGCCAACGTTTGTTGTAAAAGTAATGAGAGCAATCAATTTCTCAGTTCCCCGATTGGTATGCAAAACCCGCGCACAAATTCACGCACGTACGTGCAACGTACATATCGTGACGGAAAATAAGACGAGTGCTATGGGGGCTGTGGGACACAGCGTGGCTGGTGTCACAGGTGTTAAATATTAAGTCGGTTCACAGAGAATGGACGTTTCGGAAGTCGTGCCAGACATTGCCACGCTTTCATTTAGTTTATGATATTTAAATGAAGCTACGTCTGTCCCTGCGCCATAATGCGATATAACAGCCGGTAGAACCGTGACATTACACACGAATGAATTATTCGATCATGCATCAACCTTTTCGTGAATTATTCGCCGCTGCCTCTGATACATCGAGGGATGTATTACTTATCGGGATTTAATCGTTCCGTGAAAGTAAATTTGTAATAACGAAAGTGTAAGTTTCGCGGTATTTTGATACGTGGATAGCAACGCAGAGGAGAGAATATTCTTTTTTTTCTACATCGGTCCATAAATGAGCTTGCCGCGTGATACGCTCGAGGGTTGGAATATGATTAGTATGTCGTTATAGAAGCATCGGCGTGGATACTTAAATTAAGTTTATTGAGCAATTTTCACGGCGTTACGTCCTCCTTGGCGCGACCCTCGTAA
Source organism: Lepidotrigona ventralis hoosana (assembly GCA_002806875.1). Lineage (NCBI taxonomy): Eukaryota > Metazoa > Arthropoda > Insecta > Hymenoptera > Apidae > Lepidotrigona > Lepidotrigona ventralis. The sequence continues at coordinate 4,629 of NIPQ01103842.1, read as the reverse complement.
AAGATAAAGTCAGCAGCCGGTTGTATCGAGACCGCTCGAGGTGACTCCGCGATTCTAACGTTTTCTCCCCAGGCCGTTTTCCTATTAAAACCCCCGAAAGTTAATGAACACGATTACGACGTTCGAGGAATGGCAGACGTATATATACGTTGCCTGGAAAAAAATTGCCAGGGGTTGCTACCACGGGAAGACAGCAAACAATGGGAATAAAACGTTTCATTCTCGTTCTCCAGAACTCTCTCTCTCTCTCTCTCTCTCTCTCTCTCAACGCGAGTTTGAAATTTCTTTCTTCTCGTTAAGATCCATTGTGGCAGCTCTCCGATATTTGCTAAACAATTCAAAAATCTCTCTCGTCCAGAGCGTAGTTTCTTCTTCGTAGTTTCAGTAGAATTGAAAAGTATCCAAGAAACCGACAATGCGAACAATATCGTTTCGCCTGTTGGTACAATGAATGGGCCACGTCGTATGGAACGTATCCCCTTGGTTTCCGCAGGATGGAATCGAGGCTGGCCTGGCTCGATTATTTCCAATGAGCGATCGCACTTTCATAATTAGCCGGCTCGGCCACTTCTTAATCCGTCATCGAAAGTTATCCCTAACCGCCTGGTTGGTTGAATTTTTCTCCCCCCCCCTCTCCTCCTCACCCCTCCCCGCCCCTCTGCGCGCTCCGCGCCGTCTGCCCAGAAATCCGGAAAATCGTGAAAAATGCTTTAAATTCGCGGCGATTTGATTGATCGTGTTAATAAGAAAGTTTCCTTCCTTTCTTGGGCGTCCTCCGTTTATGGGGAGAGTGAGAAGAAAAGTATGGAAAAAAAGGGCTCCTTATCGATCGGTCGATACACCATTGATTAAACGTGATTGATGACAAAGCACGATTATTTAACGCTTCCACTCTGAAGTACAGTTGATTCGAGCTAGTGGAAGACGCGAGCTAGAAATTACGCGAACGTGATTAAAAATCACGAGATTTTTTTAGAACGGAGAATACGCAACGAAACGAAATGACGAACGTCCGCAACAAAGCGTCTGTCAAAAATATTTTCCCCGGGAAAACAGGGGTGAAATTGTGCTTCGCGTTGTAAAGCAACGTGTTCTGAAGCAGTCGGAAATTACCAATTAATAATATATTAAACAAGCAATTTGTGTTTCAGTTGAGTAAAAGAAGTCTCGGAAGTTCAGTGCCGCGCATTAATTATTGCCGCGATAAGTCCGTCGGTTTCTCTCCCTTCTCTGCCTTCTTGGCTTGTCGTTCCCTTTCTTCCAGATTTACGATAAAAAGCGTCGAGTAATCCTGCTGGAGGAAATTTCTTACGACTGATCAAGCCTCGATAAATATTGAACGAAACGACCGGAGAACGAGACGAGGTATTTACGGCTATTTTTCCATCGGCGGTCCAGCCGTTTCTGCTGGGTGGTTTCGAGAAATGGCCGAAAGGGGACAATAAGGATTATTAATTCCTTTGGCGGCCGATTGAATTCAGGGGAAACCGCTCGAATCGTCTTACAACCTGCTGTCTACTTAATAGTTGCGCGTAATTGGCGGCGTTGATCTGCTTGCTAAATTACAGACAATGCACACTTTGTAACGTTACGCGCTACTATTATACCAGACATTCTCTTCCGCCTCGTTCATTTTCTTGTATTGCTCTTTACGGGTACCCCGGCTCTGTCATTATGAAGAAATTCGTTTCCAGACGATCCAAGCTCTTCCTTCATTCTTCGTTGCGATATTTCGTTGTCTTCCGTAATGGAGAAAGATCCATTGTCCGGGATCGAACCTCCCGACGAAAAATATCCAGTGGAGAGGGTGTGTCGAGAAATTTTCAGTCGTCGGATTTCGGTTCACCCCTAAGTGACGGTCAAGCAACTCTTTCTCTCTCTCGACTCTCGGCTCAGCTTTCAGAAACTGTATCAATTCTCGGCCGTTTCGCTAAATCGGCGCCCCTCGATCGCCTTCGACCGAAGTCGTTGGAAAATTTAGGGTTGCTAGCCGAGGTAGCCGAGGGTGGGGTGGGTCGGTTAAGGGTGGACCCTTTTACTGGGGGCAAACACAAAATGCATTATTTATTGCCCGTAGCGACTGGCAATTCATCGAATTCCCGCTAAAAGTGAAAGAGTTGAGGCGGAGGGTTGTCGGTGGCGTAACGCAAGGTGCGCTCGGGGACGGAGTTAAGTGGCACCTTTCCCCCTAACCGTACACGCGCGTTTCTTCTCTCTGACAGAACTCAATCGCTCTCTCGTCAGTTTCCATCGTCTAACGGTTAATTGCCGCGTATATCCATATTTCAAAGCGAAACGTCTAGATTCTAAGCTGATCGTGATTGCTGTTGATTTTACTAGTTAAATATTCTCGAGAAGCACAGACGGCTTGGATTCAGACTTTCTCTTTGTATCCAGGAAACAAATGGTTCGTAAGTTTTCGCGGCACTAATTGCGGGAGGTAAGGAAGCAAGATGGAGACGGGATTCGATGGAGCTGTAAAGTGTGCCGTAAGGGAACGCTCGAAGGGAATTGGAATAAACATTCGATCCTGGCTAGATCTTTCCTTCCTGGTGTCTCCGGTGTCTCCCTTTCTCTCTCTCTCTCTCTCTCTCTCTCTGTCTTTCTATTTCTCGTTCTCTCCCCATTCCTCGTGATTTATGTTAATGTTTTTGTCTGAAACTCTAAATACAAGGAAAGGCGATTCGATTCCTGCCGTGTCAAGTTCGCAGCCCCTTCCGTTTTCTTATGCCGATGCCGATTAACTTAACTGCTTTAAGACGGCAATAAAGGTCGTCGACGCGATTTAACCGGTTTCCTTTTACCCAGTAGAATCGATGCCGTAACGCCCTCGAACGTGAAACCAAAGCTTCAGCCTGCATATTGACGATAATGGGAAAAGTTGTTGGGCTCTTCGACGTCTGACGTCTGCTGGGAGCGTCGATCAATCGGTGTACCGGGTGGATCCACTGTTTCACGCTTTCCTTTTATTCGTCGGCCTCGAGAATATTCTTTCAAAATCTTGCAAATGATTCCAATCTAATTTGGGAGGAAACTTTTGTGAGATGTTCTTAATAAGCTTCTTCTTCAAGCCTCTCTGTACTTTCGTACGCACCCTCTTTTTTTTTCATCCCTTCACTCTCTTCACGTTCAACCGCTGGCCAATTGTCGGCGAAATAATCAATCCAGGCGGAGGCATTAATAATGCTCGATCGACTGTACACGATCCTTCAGGTTGGCGAAGTCTGTTTATTGTTTTCCGGGATTGCGATAGGCCTTGCTTGCAGAGAGCGAGAAACCACTCGGTATTCGGCAAGTTGGCATTAAACTGACCGAAACCCAGTCCCCTGTACACCCCGCAGGTACACAGTTTCTGCGGCGGTGGGGTGGTTTCGGAATCTGAGAGAAGTTTTCGAGCTGCCCGGATTACCTTATCTACGGACTCTCACTCGCTCGCTCGCGCCAATTCCTAAACGAAATCCCGCCGGTCCATATACCGGCCCGTTTACGCGCCGATTTACCCCTTAAACCATCCTCTCCGGTTGTCGTGCCTAAGTCCGGTGGGTAGTAACGCGATATACGAACTGTCCTGCCGCGTGTTTGCCCCTCGTTGTCACGGTTTGCGTCATGGTCTCTTCATGAAAATAAAATGACCCGTCACGTATTCTAATCCGGCGTGTTTTACAAGAACGCGGGGGCTGATTCCAGTGATTACGTGCGAACAGCGTTTATTGGGGTAAATGGCGCGGGACTGACGTTGACAGAAATTGACGTTTGACACGTAAATAAAGACACGCAGCGTTGAAATGAAATTCGCGTTTTTTTTCTCCCCCTCCCGAGAGCAGGCGTAGAATTTTCGAGGGAATTTCCTCACGGATTTCTGATTCTTAGAAACATGCAAACTCTTTTTCATCGGAGAATTTCCATGGTTTTCTCGAGTCGAAGGTATCGCTGTTTGTATCATTTATTTGAAATCGAATCCTTCGAATATCATTATCCGAGCGTAATAAGATTATGCAAGCGTTGCAGCCAACGAGGCAACGACAAAAAAATTGAACGTAAGAATTGATAAGACAACTGCAACCGCTTCCTGGATAATAAATGCTCGTTTATATCCCGTCGTATCTCACAGTCGAGCATTTTCTCGCGCGCGTATAGCCTATACCGGTTGTTCGCGACGCACCGATTTACGATTCATGAAAGTGAAAAAAACGCATTTCGCAAAACAGAAAAGAAAAAAAAAACGTGGATACGATTGATTTAAGCCCGATGGTTAAAATTCTACCGTGTACCAAAGCAACATTACGAACATTGTGTTTTATTAAAAAAGCTTCCTTTTATTTGTCCACTTTCACCGTATGCATTCTCTCTCTCTCTCTCTCTCTCTCTCTCGTTTTCCTTGGTTGAGCGTAAAGTGGCGGAAAAAGGGATTCCTGATGCAATTAACTCGCTATTAACGAAGCAGACGTTGAGGCAGAGGCCCGCCGTTACGAAAGTATAGCTTGCTGTACGTGATTAAAACGGGAATTCGTTATAGGCGTATGCCGAGCACGTCGATAAGATTAATTGATAAATGGCTAAATCGATCGGTTCCGTTGTAGTTTCACTTCGGCTTGGGCTTATATCGGGGGGGGGGAGGGGGGGAAAGAT
>NIPQ01103795.1:0-17617 GCA_002806875.1 Lepidotrigona ventralis hoosana | reverse complement strand
AATCCTCTGTACCTACCAATGTTTTAAGCAAGGAGCAACCCCATACCCAATATATTTATGTTGATGATCCTAGATTCAAAGGTATTTATCTTATTATTAGCTTACAATGGTTTATCAAGTTTCAAATATTTATTACCTTTGTTCTCATAATTCTAGATGTTCTCATGTTAAGAAAAATTGAAAATTTACAATCATCAGTGCCAGTGGAGTCATTTTCATTTGCTCATATCATAATGAAATGGTGGAAATCATTAATTTTATTACCTTTGTTCTCATAATTCTAGATGTTCTCATGTTAAGAAAAATTGAAAATTTACAATCATCAGTGCCAGTGGAGTCATTTTCATTTGCTCATATCATAATGAAATGGTGGAAATCATTAACCCGTAACGTGGCATATAAACTATTAAATATCGCACAAACTGGCAATGACACAGAACGTTTGAAAGCTCTTTATACTCTTACTTCTCTGAAGCATTTGAAAGGTATTTTTCTTCTATATGTTATTTATCAGTTTTTCACACAGGTATTTTTAATTCAAAATTTATAGATTGGCATTATCAGCATATTGCACAAATGTTAGATGCTAAAACTGCTGTGTCTCTTGCAAGAATGCCAAATGTTGATTTAAGATTTTTTCTACAACCACCGTATCATCATGTACAATATAAATTACACGTATGTATAATATTATATTTATTGTAGTTACATTTATTCAACAAGTTTAATCAGATTGTGTTTCTTTTTTCAGGATGTAATAGAAAAAGTACACCAGTTGCTCCTTTATTTAAGTACGTTATGTGAAAATGCTCATCCATGTCTTGTTCAATTCCTTAATAAAAACTTTAAAGATACACCTTCTGTAAGTATATGTTGCTTGAAATTTTTCAAATTTCTGTCATATAAATTACTTTGTGCGCATTTTAATTATTTAAGTCAGGAACTATTTACAAAAACAGGATAATTTGATACTTGATCACGACTTAACAAACTTAGGGCTGGCTGTAGCACCAGCCATAATATGGGATCAAGAATTATTAAAAAATTGTGTTCAAGCACTATGCCATCATTCTTGTCTTGAACAATATAGCAAAGGTAAAGTAAAACATTTAGTAATTAAAAATATTTTTATCAAATCTTTTTTTGTTTTTAGATATTATTGATGCTGGTGGTCTTCCATTATTAATGATAATGAAGAAAATTTTTCATGATAACGTTAACATATGTATATTACTTGCAAAAATTATTTCTAATATTTCACTTCACTCAATGTATTTGCAAGATATTTTTCAATCAGGTATATTTAATAAATTCTAATTTTGGAATTTTTAAAGTATTGTATAATAATCTCAGTTTCGTCTAAAGGTTGGATTGGTACATTGGTAGAATGGTCTCAAAGTAGTGATATAAGATTATCAGTGCCAGCCAGTCGGGCATTGGCAAATTTAGATATGGATGAGAATGATAAATATCCAAGACGTATTTATCTTCTTCATCCTTTGCACAAAAATATGGCAAGCACAAAATTAGATGTTATTTTCTTACATGGACTACTTGGTGGAGTGTTTGTAACATGGCGACAAAGAGATCCAGATACATCTGAAGTTGGGTTTGTAGGTTTGTTAGTATTATTAATAATAATTTAATGTATCATGTATGAAACATAAGATTAATTGCTATTATTTTACTTGTAGATCCCTATATTATACAAGATGGGATCAATTTTTCAAGTTTGATAGATGATCAGTCTCATGAATTTTTGAAAGATTTAGCTTATGATTTGAGGAAGCGTGAGTGGGACAGAGTAGGCCAAGACTTCGAAGTAATTTTGGACGATTGTCCTCAAAATACTAATACTAGAGGAACTGGACCATTTTTCTGTAAAGGGTATGATTTTTATTTTGTTAAAAAATGTTTATACTGTTATACATATATATATATATACGTTTTTAGAAATGATGTGTGTATGAAGAAAACGTATCATGATAGACAACATAAAACACAATGTTGGCCTAAAGATTGGTTACCACAGGATATTCCATATATCCGAGTTATTGGGGTAAATTATGATACTAATTTGTCACTATGGACACATTCATGTCCAATAGACGGCAGAAAGTAAATAAAATAACATCATTAATATTATTACTTTATTTGGTTATTAAAAATTTATAATTCATATTTATCATTTATTAATTAGAAGTATGGATGAAAGAAGTAAAGAATATATAAAAAAATTGTTAATTGCGGGTGTTGGAAAACGATCAACGATTTGGGTTTGTCATTCAATGGGTGGTTTATTAGTAAAAAGAATGCTTGTGGATGGTTAGTTTTTCATATTTCAGCATAAAATATTTGTAATATTTATAAGTCTATGTATTCATATATGTAATCATTCGTTTCATAGAGTGGAAAACTGGAGATCAGAATGATATATGTAAAAATACACGTGGTATAATATTTTATAGTACTCCACATCGAGGTTCTCGCGTGGCAGCATTAAAACAAGCAACACAAATGGTAGTGTGGCCATCGATCGAAGTACAGGAACTTCGAGAAGGTATGTTAAAAGTGTATAATACTAATTAAAAAATATAATTAAGTACATTTATATAAACAATATGGTTTATGTTTAGAGTCACCACAATTATTAAAATTACACAATGAATTCCTCGATATGTTGAAAGAACATCCTATAGAGATTATTAGTTTTAGTGAAACTAAATCTACCCATGTGACACCGTTAAATGTGCCATTTCAGTTTGTTACTTCTAATTCAGCAGGTACGATAAAATAAGAATTATTTTATACAATATTATTCATCTCTTAACAAAAATTATAATATTTATTTGTAGATCCTGGAGTTGGTGAATTCTATGAAATTGCACAAGATCACTTGTCCATATGTAAGCCAGCTAGCAGGTAATAATCCAGATTTTTTATTTAATATTTATCTTAGTTAAAAAAATTAATTATTTGTACATTTGCTTTATAGACATTCCTTCTTATATCAAAAACTTTTGTGCGTTTTAAAACGTCACGTAACTCAGGAGAAAGCAACTATTTCTCCAATTATGGAATTGCTATCATTGCCAAGTAAATTATTATAAGTTTGTATATATTCCCAAATTATGATATTGTGAAGATATATTATTTTACCACTATCAAAAAGTTTATTTTTGTATACTATTATTAACTTTCGAATGGCGGATGCTCCACCTAGTAACGTAGGTCGAAGGTTAATTACGCAATAAGAGAAGGAAACAAATAAGGCTAACAAATTCGTCTTTCTCTCTTTTTTTAATCATAATAACGATGAGTTCAATTTAGAGTAAACATATTTATATTACAAAAATATCAAGTACTTCTTACTTATTTAACGCCATTGATCATTTGTTTCTTTGACTAGAATGAACAATAAAATTTTTGTAATAAAATCAATGAACGACTGATAAAAAAAAATAATTAAATCGATCTATGACAGTTTTCTGAAGTTGAATACAAGATGCTGATCGATCAATATAAGATAGTTTATCATAAATAAAATTGCAGTGAGTTTTAAATGTACAGAGAAAATCTTATATAAAGTATAGCATAAGCACAATGTAAGGCACTGAATAAATTAAATAAAAGTGAAATTGATAGAAATTTTATTTTATTACCGTAAATTTTTTTAGAAATTTGTATCGTAATCAGGATGATGACGACTTGATAAATTTGTTGTACTATCATAACCGCCGTATTTACTGCTACTATGAGACCCGTTGTAATAATAACCATTCCATTCCGATCTCCAACTATCGTACATGTTATATTTCTTATTGTCTTGAAAAGTTTTTTCAACAAGGATCTAGAGATTAAAAATAAAGTGTATATAATTTGGAATCACTTCGTGGATGCAAACGACTCCAAATATAAAACCATTTTCAAATTCTACCTTATTGGAAGTTGATTCGAAAGACTTCTCATTCCACGAAACGTCTGGATCAGTCCAAATCGTGTGTACCGGCTTTNCTGGATCAGTCCAAATCGTGTGTACCGGCTTTGAATAATCACTAGATCTGTGAGCCGATATATTCTTTGCTACTTCCTCTTCGTAAATTGTAGATACAGATGGTTTCAATTTTGAACCATTATGGCGATTCACTAACTAGACATTAAATACAAAGATAAATATTAACAGTTTTACATTAACAGTTAGTGTAACTTTTGTTTTAATACTTACAACAGAGACACCGAATATAATGATAAAAAGTAATCCACCAACACCAATTACGATCACAGCAATTGCCCATTGTGGAACTAATCTATCGTCTTCTTCAATATATTGAGGGGTAGTTACTTTAGGTATCACTGAAAGGGAATTATATTTTAATTCAAATAGGTTCAAGGTACTAATTTTACGAGACAAATACTTGTCAATATATTGTGACATACCTACAAAATCCGTATATTTCGGATCGATCGTAAACGATCCAAGTTTTATCGAACCTGCCGTTTTGGTCTCGTTCCATCTGTTTGCATTGTATGTACGTAACGAATCGTGAAAAATGACTTTCAACTCTTGTGTATTGATCTTTTGCTCCAATTTGGCCAATTCGACAAAATAATCTACTAAAATACTGCCCTCGCTGAAATTTATAAATATCTCTCACTGAGTAAGAAGTCAGCCTTTCAACGATAATTTAAAAAGAATGAATTATCTACATTATTACCTGAATGAGTCAATTCTTATCTTTTTATACCATTTTGCTAGGACAGCAGATTTAGAGAATATGAAGTTCATCTATCAAAAAATGAATGGAAATGTTGTCGAATTATATAAGACTACTAAAGTACTTCTTAATTTACAAGATCCACGTGAATACCTCTTGTTCAATTTCGTTGGCAAGTTTCTGCCATTCTTGGGTATTTCGATCGAGCAATTCCGGTACCCAGCTTGCATTACCAATTATCTTTATTGTTCCAGCGACTTCGCAGTCCAGTTCACAAATTCCTGGTGTAGTTGGTCTAGGCGTTGTCGTTGTGGTTGACGTCGTGGTGGTACTCGATGTCACCTCGGTTATCGGGATAAGCGACGCGGACGAAATCGTCGCGGTCCGAGCAGCTTCTAGTATCTTTTCTATCGAGATTGGAGTAGTCGATGAACTAGGCCATCCGGTAAATTCTGTGGTAGCTCTGCAAACATCGAATCGACTTAATTTCAATTTGAATTTCATATTTTCAACAGTAATTTTTAAATTTTAACACGTTCCGTGCCATGTGTACCACCGGTGGTACACGTTAAACTTGATCTTCAGGCTAAATTTTAATAATATTACCACAAGTGGTACACGATGTGATAGCTACTCTAAATTACTAAGAGAACTACTTATCGATTGATAATGTAATGAAAGATTGTGTGATAATATATCAACGTTTAGTCAAAATATCAAATGGCCTGAACGACAACAAAAGGCAAAAATGGCTTGGGATGGAACGTGTTAAATAATAACAATTCATTTCAGGTCATAATTTCAAATAACAATTCAGTTTATAAGATTTACCTGATCGGCCATCCTCTGTGTATTTTCGGCGTAACCGTGCCAGGTCCTTCACCTCGAGGGCTCGATGGCGTGGTAATTTTATTAATTGGTTTCCGTCCGCCAGGTCTGCTAGGAAACACGAGTTTCAGACCAGCGGATTTCTTCGTCGTAGACGAAGCAGATTCTGTTGTCGCGGATGCATTGGATTCGGTAGAATCTTTCGTCTCGTCTTTTGTCTCTGAAGTGAGACTCTTCCTCTTCTCTTCGTAATCGCGTGGCAATAAGGAAGAAATATCAACTTTAGAGTTGGCGAACAAATCCTGGATCGTTCTCTCAGCTGGTGATTTCTCTGATGAAACATTTATAGCTTCCGCTGTTGTCGTGGTGGTGATGGCGGTGGCGGTGGTGGTTTCTTCGTTTTTCTTCTTGCTATAGTCCGCTGGTAACAACGATGATATATTAACTTTAGATCTCGCAAGAATATCCTTTAGCAAAGAGCTTTCCGTAACGGGCGAGTCCTCTTTCTTCAATTTGTATCCAGGTGGCAAGAAGGCACTAATGTCTTGAACGATTACATTGGTTTTAGGTTTCTTCGTCGTTGTAGTGGAGGTAGTTGATGCGAGTTGAATGGTGATTGATTCTGCTGTTGTGCTCTTTGTAGGCCACCTAAACATCATTAATCATAATCTTTGTTACCCCCATCACACGCTTACGTTTCGTTAAATTGGCAATAAGAAATAACTGCGAAACATTTTAACATATAGAAACAAGAAACATATTTAACACATAGAGAAGAAACATTTTGAGCCAAATTAAAAAATTCTCTCTTATCTCTTAATCTTAATCCTCAATAAATATTATATACTTTCAACTATATCATTCTAAACAAATCAAGAATAATACTTTCAAATCCAGTATCACCAACCTAAATCCAGTCTTTGAAGGCGTCGTCGACGTCGTCGACGAACTCCTCGTGACGTAATCGCGCGGTAACAATCCTTCCAGACTGTCGAGCGTCGTTTCAATTTTCGGCTTCGGTGTAGCATGATCGGTTCTCTTGTCGTTATATCGTCGAGGTACGAACTTGCTAATAACCGGTGTCCTGGCAGTAGTGGTGTACCTTCTGCGATTATTCCGGTCCCTTTCGTTCAAAACGTCCAACTGAAGCGAATTACCAGCGGTTCTGAAACCACCGGCGAGAAAACCGCTGGACAATTCCGACTGCACCCTGTCCAATTTGTCGATGATGCTCTCCGTGATGGACTCCAGAGGTGGCGACGTTTTCTTCTCGCCGCTGTGGCCGATCGATTCGATACGATCTATAACCGGGAAGGGCAAGAACCTCGCGCCGGATATGCTACGACTCGTCTGAACGGAAGCTAGTATTCGAGACGTATCTTCGGTTGTTACGGCTAGTTCCGTGATCTCCGTGGACGTGGAGGAGGGTGGCGCGGCGACCTGCTCGGTGGTAGTCGGCGAGGATGTCGTCGGAACAGAAATCGTTCCGTTGACCACGCTTTTTGTCGTTACTACCGATACTATGGCCTCGCCGATCAGGATGGAACTGTCAGCGGAAGAGTTTGTTCCCGATTTCGGCAGTCCGAGAAAGGCGAACGTTTTGTCGCTACCTTCCATCGAGGAACCATCATCGTTGTTGGTCGTCGTAATTGGCGTGTCCACGTTCTTCTCCTTGAGCAGATCGGACGACGAGTCGTTCACGTGATGAGCATCCTCTAATAAGTATTCTTCTTCTTCCTCCGATAAATCGTAGTCGTTGTCCTGCGGTTTCGCCGCTTCGTCTTCGTGTTCTTCTTGTTCCTCTTGCTCTCCCTGCTCCCTCGACGCTTCCTTTCCCTCTTTATCTTCCTCTGCATCCATATAGTCACGGGCGTGATCGTCCGCTGCGAAATTTCAAGGACCTTGGCTTTACGAACAACTTAGACGCGGAAGAAACGCGCGGAGCACGGTGCCTCTGTTCTACACTTTCCTTACTTTCCGGATGACGAAACGAGTTTACATAACGCAGAACGAGTTTACAAAGATCATAATTATTTTATTACTGTCGCGCTACATTGCGAGAGAGAGAGAGAAAAAAAGGCGGTTTTACATTACGGTGGGAGACAATCGATTTCCTTATAGACTCTGAATTTCTGTTCGAAAGCTGTGGCAAGGGAGCTAGTTTAATCGATTCAATTTCTATTCAATTTTTCGCACAACTTTCTTTCCCATCGTACTCAATTCTTCTCAAAAAGTGGAGAAATTTTTTAACATCGTTCGCGTATCACGTGTAAGTTTATGCGATTTTTTGAAAATTTAAATTTAATCTATCTCTTGCACTTGGATTGCAGAGAGAATATTTTACGATATTATTACGAACGCAAGAATATTGTAAAATTTGAACTATCTGACAACTCTTCATAGTTTGAAAAACTTGAAAATTATGTATATTAGTAAGTTTCAAGCTTGACGTTTAAAATTTGTGTAATTTTCGATTTATGTCTCACCTGCAGCCTGGTATCGCGACTGATTAGGACTCATCGAGTAATCATCGTTATAATAATTATACGTGTCGTACTGACTCGTCGAGGGATCCTCCAGATAATCTTCATCTCTGGACACGTCTTTTGCCTGAGCGTTTATGTCTGACGAGCCTTTCACATACTTTACATCGGCGGTATCGGTGATTTTAGAAAATTTCGAAGTTTCGTGTTCTGCTTTTGGATCGGTTTCAACTTCGTACTCGTCTTCGTAAACTTCTTCCTCGTCTGCTTCCTCCTCGTGTTCGTTTCTCTTCCCATTCGTTTTTGACGTCTCCATAACGTTGTTCTCGTCCAAGGAGCGCAATAGCGTTTCCGCTGGATTACTCGCAGGAGATGCATTTTTCTCTTGTTGTTCGTACACCGAATTCGTTGGTATCAAACGTGATAATTCGTCCCACGACTCGACTGATCCTTGAAAGAAAATCGATTGATTTAGTACATGATAATGAAATTTAGTTAGAAAGAAATAAATACTCAGTTATCTTCTAAATTGTATCCCGGGCTTTTAAAAAGCTATTTAAACTGCTCGAAGTTTATTCTGTCATAAAAATTAAACACGTCGGAGTTTAATAGATGAGGAATATGCATATCAAAGAAGAAAAATTTTAATAACGAAAAGAGAGATTTCAAAATAGATAGTTAATATAATAATTTAAAAATAAATAGCAAACAATCTATCGATGGTTAATATAATAATATTTATTAATATTATTATTTTTTATTAATTATTATTTTATTTTAATAATATTTAATTTTTATTAGTTAATATAATAATATATATAGCAAACAATCTATCGATAGTTAATATAATAATTTAAAAATAAATAGCAAACAATCTTTAAACTTGAAATCTAATGCAGTTTTTAGGTAAAAATAAAGTAATCTGAGAAACAAACTAAATGAATCGAATGAATAAAAAAAATTGGGGCATCGAAATGAAAAGGGTGTGCTCGATTCGCATAATCATATATAAATTATAGTTGCTCTTTCACGGGTTTAACTAGCACGTTCCGTGAGAAACTGTCTGGAGTTGTTTCCGAAAGAAAGCGAAGACGCTTTCCAGCATTGTTTCTTCATGTTTTGTAATACCTTTTGCGATCGAGAAACAGACCATCTTATTTTCTCGATTTCCCGCGGAAAACTCGTCTCCAAACTTCCTGCTACAACACGTTGTTAGATAATCATTTAAAGTTTCATACTTACAATACTTATAACTTGACTATTAATGTAATTACTTTAGTGTGAAAATTATAAATTTTACACACAGTTAAGATAGTTTTCAAGCACTCAGTAAAAATCGTAAACTGATTCAATATTTTAAAGCGCTATATAATAAAATACAATTTACTTATTGGAACATTTCCAAGAATCCAGATAACTTTAATAGCATTAATTATCATCATACGAATACGTATTTACGTTCGACTTTTCCCAACTTTCGATTGGGAAGTATTTGTTCCGCTTTTACATCCAAAGAGATTAAAGCTAACATTTATTTGAAACAAAGTGATAGTTCGATTTTCTCGCACGAAAATTTATTTACATCGACATGTGTTCTGCTTTTCCTAACTTTCGATTAGAAAAAAGTACGCTCCACTTTCGTATTCCACAATGATGACAACTTTCTTTCATCGAAAACAAATTAAAAAAAAACGTGCATAGAGATTAAGCAAATAATAAGGAAACGATTTTCTTCATTTCGATTCACGAACTATTTTGTGAAATAACTCAACTTTCTCATTTGAAAGAAATACAACGTATCAAATTTGCATTTGCATATCTGTAATTTTTTACAATAGTTCTTTTCAATAGTTCCACTATTTATTCTTATAATACCACTAAACTCTTACATATTCATTCTCTTTTTTGAATTAATAGTTACATCAACCAATGATGCTATATCATTATTTATTATTCGCAGATTCTTTCGTATTACATATACGATAATAAAAAATGAAAATTCCCTGAAATTGAAAAGACCTTATTAATATTTCTTATTAAAAAAATTTTAATTAATTACTTATTATTATTAATATTTCTTCGTGTATTTCAATACTTTTGCCTCGGATATTAAACATCTATGTTTAAACTTCTACCACTTCTATTAAAGTATACATGATTTACGATTATTTTGCCAAACAGCGATAAATATAATTTTCTGAAGAGAATGGTTGGAATATTCTAAGCGAGATATTCTTGAAAAGGGTTGTATCAGTGGTAAATGTCGTAACTGGAATAGTTCCGTGGGTGTGTCCGCAATGAAATCAACAAGGCTGCAGGCCTTCGAAATCTGAACGCGAATATAAATTAAGGTGTGGTTACGCTACTCGAACGCGTTAATTGCGCTTCCTTTCCTACGATTCGTTTTCTTCTCGTACAATTTGATTTTTTGCTGTTACGTCCGCAAACATACGTGCGCCATTTTAATTGCTGACTGTCAAAGTTCGAACTCTTCGAATTCGGTTTCCGACGAATTCCCTTCTTTGCGTTTTCACTTTAGGAGAGAAACTCTAGAAATGCATAAATTACTTGTTTCATTTCTGTTATTTATATAATTCAATAGTTTACCATAAACGGCTTATCAAAATAGATTTGGACAATTTAAGCAACAGAAAAAGAAGTACGTATTTTACAATCTTTGAAGATCAACTTCTATACTTTTTGTTTGACTTACTTTTATTTTTGTTTTACATTTTGTTACTTAAACGAGTAATGTAACATTATATAATGGTACTGCATGTTTATTTTTATTTTTTTTATTTACTCTGTGCTGTTGATTTTCAATTCNATTTTACAATCTTTGAAGATCAACTTCTATACTTTTTGTTTGACTTACTTTTATTTTTGTTTTACATTTTGTTACTTAAACGAGTAATGTAACATTATATAATGGTACTGCATGTTTATTTTTATTTTTATAGTAATTAGATATGCATATACTCTGTGCTGTTGATTTTCAATTGTCAGTAATTAATGCATAGATTGTAAGACAACTATCTCTCATTATCATATTGAGCAATATCAAGCTTTACGTAAATACAAGTATTATCAATCAAGTTCGATACAGTTCAGTGATTATATTTTTTTGTCTCGCGTTATAAATGATTGCGCTATTAGAAGCACAGTAATACTTAATTTCATATTTATATTGCATACTGTAACAAATTGCAGACTAGAATTATCCTCGTTCAAATATCAAATCTATCAATTCTCTTTGCGAGTCTCCACGAAGTATTCATCGCTGTTCGAATTTACCTGCTACTATTTTTACTATTAATTCGAGTTTACTTATTACTTTCAATAAAGTTGCGAGCGTATCGTATTTTATCTTTTCGACAATTCAAGCGATAAAATTCATTGGAAATCTCGTCAATGTTCAACGTAATTCCAAGCTATCCAAGTTATCCATCTTTTGTCGGAACTCGCTCATATGCCTTGCAGTTTCCGGCGCTGATTGTGAGACCAACCGGATTCGATATTCTCAGCTGTCGCCAACCGGTTGTTGGCAAATTCATCGATCTATTGACGTAATTCGAGATCACTTATATGGCCAATACCAGTTTCGTATTTTCAGCGGAACTTGCCCGATACTTTCACGATCGCGACAGCAGGAAGTGTCCGATTGAATTCTAACGGGTGTACGTGCACCAAAGGAGCGAGAAGTCGCGCGTGCCAAGCTTACCCAACGAAGTTGTAACGCACATATATAAATAATGGGCCGAGTGCAGCTGTTCTCCTTTCAATCGTCCTTCGACTTGATCGCGTCTACTCCTCGTTACATACATACGTTCACACGAATTCTCAACTCGAGATGCCTGTCGATCGCAGCTTCGTACTAAAAAATGATCTATTGTCTTGAACTTGCTATAATGCTATCGTCTTTTTTTTTTCAAAATTAATCGCTTACTTATATTGTTGAATAACACAGAGTTACCTTTATCACACCTATTTTTCATTTGTACTTTACTTTAATATAAAATATGTCTGAAATCTTTCAAACTCATTTTCACGATTCAACTTTCTTTACAGATCGATGTCACGTAGAATTTCTCCGGCAACTGTAGGATGAATAAAAGATTCGATGATCTTACCTCTGCTAAAAAAAAAAAGTGTACTTGTATTAATGTTCTTGATCGCATCTTTCATTGCGCAGTAGTTCCATGTAGTAAACCAGCAATTAGTAACGCTACTTATAACATATACAATTAAGCACATACAACTTTATTAACGTTCCTTTTGTCGTAAATTTTTTTCGAAATGCATACCCATCGCTGCAAAAGTGTAACCCTGTACGTGTATACACGTTAGTTATGTTTTACCAGGCTTACATTTTATCCGGTCGTCTCAAGTAAACGTATAAATGGAGTGGTGTGACCTCGCACGATTTCAACCGATTAAAACTGCGCCCTCTCTCTCTCTCTCTCTCTCTTTCTCATTCGATAATGCCGACAGATACATACAAGCATAATGCAGGTCGCAGAACTGCGTCTATCCTGTGTGGCACGACGATGTATTTTGAAATAACATGTTTCGCGTTTATTGTACCGTGACTTTCCTTATCCAATCCGAATGTAAAAGGTAAATGCGAAAGATCCTCGCGTCAGCACGCAACGAAACAACCGCACGACCATTTTCCATAGGTCGATATAATCCTAGTAGAAGTGAAAAGGAAATCTAAATAAGATATGGCCTCGTCAAAGATTCAGTGCTCGATACACACTTTCCATAAGCGATTATTATAGCACACGCCGTTATTATGGCGCCGTGCAATTAACGCAGATTCTCGATACACGACGAGTGTAGGTACTATTAACGACGAATCTCACAACCAGATTTTCACACTAGTGATTTCCCGTTAATAGTCCGTTTGTTTGTGAAAGTGCTCGACTTCCTTTGCGATCGACATTGAAAAACAAAAAAAAACTTTAAAATTCCAAACAAAAACTTGCAAGAAACTGTTCGGTACGATTTCGAAGATTTCCTCTCAAAAGTTTGGCAGATTGAAAATTCTTACGAGTAGATGGCGAACGTTTATTCGTTTATTAACGCAGGTTCAAGCATTCGTGAATGCAACCAAATCGAATCTAAATACTTTACTTCAGATATTATTAGTGTATTATTAACTAGTGTATTATTATTATAATATTAGTATATCATATTATTATAATATTATTATAATATTAGTGTATTATTAACATTTTGAACTGCTTTACATTTTTAAGTTTTCTATAAATTTTTTTTATAAATACAATGTGCCTGTGAAACTTGGATGACTACGATGATCAATTCAGAAGCAAAGTGCGACCGATGTATCGCTATGCATATTGGCAGAAACTTTCTCTAGAGAAGTTTCTTTTTCAAGGTTAATGACTCAATCGAAAAAGAAGGTAAATTGTCTGCCTTACTAATCTCGTAACACTACTTTATAGTACGAAATCGTATTTAAATAATGTACATGTATTGTAGGATGTCTCGTGATTGTGTGGCAGATGATCCTACGTGAAAAACGAGCCGATATGAATAAGAATAAAATTTGTTCATCAAAGCCTTAGTTTTCGAGATAAACGAGTTTAGAAATTTATCCAGCATACTTGAATTTAGTTAATTCCTTACTGATCAGGCGCGAATAATTGACACAAGGATATTCTATGCGCAAAACTAAATGGAAAGTGTAGAATAAAATTTTTTCGTTTAAAGCTTCATTTCCAAGAAAATATGACTTTGAATATGTTTCGTTAAAAATTTCCTCGGTACAAGTGTACGAAATAAATTTTTTAAACCCTTCTTGAAAACGAAGCATTTAAAATGTAGAATAAAAATTTTACTTTCGTGTGTAAAATAACCTTCTATTAATTATTAGCTATTCTTATGTTTAGAATTAGCTAAATTCGGATATATTTGATAAATGTTCAAACTGGATTTTTTTCGAAAACGAAGGCTTTAATGAACAAATTTTATCTATTCTTCTCGGCTCATTTTTTCACGTAGAATCTCTCTCTACTCAGTTTATATCATTAATTACAGAACACTTTATCGTGATATTGATCATTGATCTTTTCTAGGAAACTGAACTTTCGTTTATGTGTTAATCATTATTAACCATTTGATTATGACTTGACTATCTGACGATTAACGTGGCAAACTTACAAGATTTCACAAAACATCTCTTTATTATAAGATCCGTGAGATAAGTCTTAAACTCATGCTGAGAAGAGCGAGGTCACGGGATTCGCGACGAAATCGTGTCACATTTCACGGAAATCATTTCAACATGAAATGACGTTTATTCTCGCCTACAACGAATATCAATACATGTGGGATTTAAATTTACTGTTAATTCATGACAGCATTGTTAACTAGCCTTGAAAGACTCTAATATTTTATTATGATTTAGTACATTCTAAAACACGATTGAAAATTGTACTGTTTCATACAAAATGATTATTAGAAATATAATGGTATTTATATTTCTAAGTTCGTTCATTCTTATTCAGTCTGATGCATTTCACGATTTAAAATGAAAAAAATAGGGGGGAAAAATTTCAATTTGAATAACAAATTAACATTTGTTTTTCCCATTTTATAAGGGTGAAAACGTAAACAATTTCTTTCTCGTTGGATTGTAAATTACTCTGCATTGCAAATTAATGAAACCTCTTGCTTTTCGATTTGATTAATTTAATCTGTGATTTTATCAGGAGATTAAAGTACAAAATGATTATAGTGAAATTTGTTCGAGCGAAGTGTTAGGATCTTACGTTGGAAATTTTATTACAAGTCTCATTAACTAAAGCTTTATAGATTTTACATACCGATCTTCTTTATCGCTGTTACACAATGCATGATAATTGATTTAACGATGATTGCCAATTTTGTCATTCGCCACAATTTTAAGTTAGATATGTCTGTTTTAGGAAATTACGATGATCGTTCAACTCAAACGTTCCGTTATTATAGGCAACAATGGAGGTTCAAATTGCGTTATCCTGCTACACGATTGCACGTAACTCGTATAGAATTGCTTGGATCTATTGTATTGCGTATTGTATCGCAATGCGGCAGGTCACGAATTCAAACTATCTAGTATTGCACAGCGGTCATCCACCGTTCATCCTGTCTGCAGGTTTAAGGCCGGATTGCACGAGGTATTGCGTTATCCTTAGTTATGATTCTAGAAAATTTGCACAAATATCTCTATAACTGCGGTATCTATTCATCTACTATTGTGCGGCAAGTAAAGCTTATATATATATAGTAGAAGTATATAATCTTAATTTGTGAGAATTTTACCCAATTCCCATCAACGCATTGATATTTCACGGGAACGACTGACTGAGAATTTTGTCGGCCGTAGAAACAACAAGGAATACGAATTAAGCGAGAAAGACTTCACCGTAGCCAGTGAATCGTGACAGTCATACACCGTCGACCTCAGGATTACATAAATACCGCCTACACATTCCACTGGTATTACGCTGTCAAAATCAAACGGGACCTTCCAATGGTGCCAGTTTCAAAAGATTTCAAAGTGTCCGTCGTCTGATCTATAAATCATCCGGTAACAATATATGCTTCGAACGATCCGAGGAAGCCCTTCGCAGGGCAGTAAAAATCCAACCTGGACAGCCTGGAATCCCATAAATCTACCGCGATCCATACGTCCGCGAGGACGTTCGCATTTGCTCTGTGCTTTATCCATGAAAGGATTGCGCAGATCTCGGTAGCGCGCTCTTTCGGCCGGAACGTCAATCAAAATCGTACACTCGAATTCGTCGCTTCGAAAGGGGTACTTTTTGCGCGGGTGTTTTCAGAAAAAGAAAAAAAAAAAAGAAAAAGAAAATATACCTTGTTGACTGTTCGCTGAAACGAAGACGCAGCCGATCAGAATCAGAAACGTCGAGATCACGTCGACGAGTCGGGTATCGTTCGTTTCGCGTCTCGACATCATCCTCTGGCACTTGTTCCTCACACCGCGCACTTTTTCGTGTCGGCACGATTTCGAGGCTGTTCGCCAAACTTCGTCAGCAGAACACTGTCATCGTAACGACGCTGAAATTCGTCGGAGTTGTTTTCGCGTCGCGCTGTTTATTTACCGTGCCGTTGGTTTACCGATCGACGACGAGCGGACGCATCCTCACAGTGGAAAAAACAGACGTTCGCGAACACGGCGCGCTTGTCACTGGCCACGGGTAGAAAGCAAAATCCTACTTTCACTTGGTGGCTGCGAGCCTCGCGAGGCGGAGCTGGCACGTCGAGGCCATCGCGATCTTTCCCTCTCCTTTCTATTCGGCTGCCTCTCCGCTGCCTCTCTTCTCGTGTACGCGTCTCTTTGTGACGATCAACAACCGAGGGAACCGATACTTAGAAAAACCATGGGGACGACGGGCTTTAGCAAAAATTTGAGAACGTCCGGGTACGACCTTTTTTTTGTATCTTCGCGAAGGTCGCTCTTCGCGAGGATCAACGATCTTTCGCAACGATTTTAGAACCGGCGGTCAAGGGAGCTTCCGACGCTCAGTCGAATTCAGGCTCTTTTGCATATTATTACAAATGAAGGAAATACTTGTGAAAAGAATTATCTCGCTTTGAAGATAGTCTTGGATTTTTTCAACTGAATGCAAATCTTTTTACCTTCTGTCTCAGNTTATTTAAAATTTATTTTTTTTTTTTTTTTTTTGTTCGCGTAGATATCTATAATTTCATTACTCTCGTTTGTTAAAAGGGAATGTTTACATTTGAATTGTATGTTTCAAAGAAACATGTTGCACGCAGAAGAATCCTTCAATTCGATTGTAATGGCGTGTAACTTAAAAGTCACATGTTCACACGTCTGTATTTTAAATTGACAATCGTAATAATTTGTACGATACTAAATTGCAAGATTTAAAAATAACTTGTCGTTGAAAGACTAAGAAGCTTTACATTCTAGAAACATTGTAACATATCTTTCATTTTGATGTCCATCCATTATGCATCCCGCGCACCTTACATTCAAGTTATATATAGCCTGCGTTTAGTATCTTTATTTCGATCGCATCTATTCGGGCCTTTTTTTTTTTAGAGGCTGGAAAGAATGCAGCCGAAGAATGTCATAACACGACCGCGTCCTTCGGCAGGACCTTCATAAACGTTTTTTCGGTGTCGATTTTGTCTTGTCACGGCACGTTCGTTAACCCTTTCTTCAGTTACAGTCGACTTTTACGAATCGATATTTCGAACTGATTCACATCCGGCCATAAACCAGACAAGGACCGAAGTAAAAAGGCTAGCAAGATCGGGACTTCGGGATAGTCAGGGAAAGTATTACCATGACGCAATGAGATTGATGATGCTACTCTATAATAGCTTCTAAATTACTACTCAACGGTATATGGGATAGGATTAGTTAGTATATCTTCACGTGCTTTACGTCACGTATGGTTTGTTTTTATGTATAATGTTTTTCGATTTTCTGTGGTTCACCTCGTGTAAATGCCTTAACGAGAAAAAGATAAATTTTCTTCTTTTTTTTTTGAACATATATTATTGCACACACACACACACACACGCACG
>NIPQ01103790.1:0-17479 GCA_002806875.1 Lepidotrigona ventralis hoosana | reverse complement strand
TTTTTTAGACCAGCCTCGACGTCAAGGCTCGTCTACGCCAGATACTTATCGGGAGCGTGTGTCGCTCGTTGTATTTGAGGGAAAGTTGTTTCGTCAACGGGGAGGGGGCAAATGGGGTCGCTTTTTGAACCAACTTCCTTTTTTTTGTGCTTCCCTCCCCCCGTACTTCCGAGCGTCGATGGATATTTCACCACACATCGATTTAATTTTTAATTTAAGTTACAATTCCCTCGTGTTTGTATATACAATTTCATTGCATCTATAATTTACGATTTAAACGATGATTCTTTATTTGTTTAAAATACTCTGTCAGGTTTTCGTGCTTGTCTTCATCAAGTCAAGTTCAAGTTACTCGAAGGAATACAAAGGATATACTGCCTTAAAGGTTCATTTTTAAATTTTTTCAATGGATGATATAGTTGATTCGCATTGATTGGTTCATTTAATGTCAAATAACAGGAAATTCTAAAGTAAATTTTGAAAGATAAAAATATTTGTCAATATTTATCGGCGTGAACGACAGTGAATTGACACTTCTCGCAAATTTTCCCAACTTCACCACCGTGGATAATGCAAACAATATAGAATTCCCAGTCGCTCGACGTATTTGAGAAAAGTTGTTTCATTAGCCGGGGGGGAAAAAATGGGGTCGCTTTTTGAACCAACTTTGTTTTTTGTGTTTGTGTGTGTGCTTTTCTTTCTCTCTTTCATTCTCTCTCTGTACTCTCCCTTCTTGTATATCTTCTCCAGCAGCCTCGCTTCGTTTACAAGCGTTCCGAGACAAATAAAAGCGCGATTTTACATTTTAATCACGACAGGGCAGGGGGGAGAAGAGTCGCGGAGGGGGTGGCGATTGCTTTGAAAGTAAATTGGCTTCCCTGTTGATCGCAGGATTCATTGGTAATCGCGCGCAAACCTGAATAATGATGGATCGAAGTGGAAATTCAAATGGCAGAATTAATCAAGACAGCGATGAAGGATCTCGCTTCTTTTTCGGTGAAACCGGGCGAATAATATGAAATGTTTTTTTTATCGTTGTTCATGCGTTTTCATCGTCTCGCCTCTTCGTTTCGAATAATGTTTTATTAACTTCGTACGTGCAACCACGGGCGTGTATTTATAATAAATTTGAATGCTTGAAACAGGGTAATTCGCGTTATTGGGTTGTCGCATAAGAAATGGCGGATTTCACAATTTATTCGAAATTTTGCGACTGAAGCGTTGTTAATCCTCCTGTAAATAGAACTTTGCTTATTTACAGGATGAAAACGTTGTTTGTTAATTAGGATTGTTCCCACCAATTTAAAATCTGCGCAATAGTAATTATGATTTGCAATTTACAAATAAGATATATGGTTTATTGAGAAGTATGTATAACGATAAAGCAATAAATGTTTTGAAAACGTGGATATATGAGTGTCTAACTCTCGAGTTAAGACTAAGTAGTATAAATCAGAATTTCGTAGTACTCAAATTCTCTAGTAATTAATCATTTAACAATTTTTCAAATTATTACTAATGTTGTTTGAAGGTTGCTTCTGACACAAATAATTACTACGAAACAGTAGACACTGAGTATCATAAATAAAATATTCATTTACTTACAACCTCCGTACATATTTTGACGTACAAACAGTTTAGCAGACAAAACGAAGGATCTTTCGTATTTTGAAACGAAACTCAATCGTTAACTCAAAGATCATGCATGCTAATAAGGAGCCGTTCATACTTCGTTGAAACTTGAAATAGCCCCTAATATTTGTGTTAATATAATGCAAGCGAAGTACGTTTGAGCTCAACATGCTCCATAGTTTTCAGATTACGATTTGATCGTTCACAATAAGAACCGGGCGAACTTTGCCTGACCACGCGAACACGCTGTTGAAACTCTCTCGTCGTGATTAAACGGCGTGATTTTCCCTCGAATTTATGGTGATTCGCGCCAGGTTACCTGGTTGCATTTTTATGCATGCGATTTCGTACAATAGACAATGCAGCATCCACACACAGTGCAAGCGAAATCACGAGTGCAACACGCGTGCGCACAATAGCTGTTGCTACTAGTTCGACAAACCAATACTAACTTGACGCGGGTCAAGGTTCGCGGTTTATCCAATTATCGTACGATTCGAGGGAAACGGAGTATAACGCAAGCTTAAAAGATCGTGTTGCCAGTTTCCTTTAACGTTTCTCCGCGAGCTTGCCAACCGAGATCGTTTCTTAAGGATACGACGCGATTTTCCAGACAGTTGCTAACGAAAGTATTTGAGTACCATTTTTTACGAATATATTATATAAATCACGCAAAACAAATTATTTGGTATTTCAAATTTACACTGTAGTAAGAGATTTATCAAGTTTAAAACCAGTACAGAAATTACACGATATTTTATAGAAATGTGTTATGTACAACATATTGATATTTCCTTAGTACTATAGGGAAACTTGGCTATCGTGATTATGTCGGTTATGTTTGGAACAAATTCGAAAATGTGTGTATAAAAAATATTTGAACGCTTGTAACTTTTTATAAATTGTTGTGAAAAACAGAACTATTATTATTGTATTGATCAAGTTTAAAAGTCGAAAAATTGCAATTGGCAAGACGTGCTGTATTTCTACACAAGTATTCAGATACTTTGACGAACCTGTTGCTTGAATTTTAGATCGTACTACTTGCTTTCATCATTTTGGTCGAACCTGTTTCTCCAATTTTAACTTTTACTACCTTCTTTAATCACACTCTATGAAATGCCAATATGTTTTACATAACATACATTATGTTTTACATAACATACAAGTATTCAAATACTTTCATTTCACTGTCTCTTCAATTTTAAACTTTATCACTTACTTCGATCGTAATCGCTCGTATTTAAAGAGCGTTAACGAAACTCCAAGATTTCCTAGATGATCTCTACTCTACGTATTCAAATATTTTTCAACATTTGTGTAAATTTATCGAAGAAAACTCCTCGGAGATGTTGCACCCACGAACTGAAAATTGAAGGGAGTAGAGAGAGGCTGGGTCATTCTGCATGCGCGGACGATCGGCATCCTTTCCACCTGTTTGTCTTTCTCTCATCCTCTCTTCCTCCTCGTTTCTGTCACGCATTCATACGTACATATATCATTTTTCTCTCTCTTACGAATTTCTATCTCTACCTGTCTGTATAACATTCTTTCTTGTGTTTCTATTGCACAGGCGCATCGCGGGCCGGCTGTCGTGCAGGTACAAATCTCCACGCAAACCAGTTCCAAATTCTCTCTCTGCACAGAGACACCTTAGGCGTCTCTAGTTTTTAACTTTTTTTAGTCTTTCTGTCGGCTATCGAATGCGATCCGATTTCCGGCGGATCAGTAGCACATTAGTTAACGTAGACACAACTCGCGTCTAGACGTTTCAGCAGCCCTGTTTCGCTGTTTAGTAGAGTGCGGAACAAAGCTTCTTAGCGTTTGTCAATTATCAACTAGACGTTGTCGTCGTGAGATCCTGTTAGATAAGACTATGTTCACGATAGAACGCTTTCGTTTCGACACCCATAGCGGTAGCTGAAACACACTGAATGCGTAGTGTTCTTTCTTTTTCCGTTTTGCGTTTTATTCGGATCTCCTTCACACGTAAAATACGACATATTTCTAGACGTACTACAAATATAGATACATTTTTTTTGTACTTAACGTTCGAAGCGAGACCGAGAAAGACTCGAATTGAATGAATTTACCTTTGATTGAATCGAATGAGAAAGAAAGAGAAAAGAAATCACGGCTTGAAATTGTACTTGAAAGGATAGAAAAGACACAGACATTTATTCGAGACGAGTTGCCGTTTAGTTTCCAGCTAAACGGAAAGTTTCGTTGGCCACGCGTGTACAGCATGAAAATACTCGACGATGCATGAACATTTTCAGCTAGCCGGCATGTTTCGTTTTGTGTTCGACTTCGTTAGTACCGTGAAAAGCCACTTTAGTGCGATGCAAGAACAAGTTAGAGCCCCGCACTGTGCTCCGGTGCTTAATCTGATCTGTTCTCTTTTGTAGGTAAGTCGACCTCTCGCTCGATGAACCAGTTGTCCGATCGGTAAGTGAGCTTTTACTCGTATTGGAAACTTTCTAGGTAAACACGAAAGCTCGATGCACTCGTAGTCGATAAAACAGAGCTGTCGAGAAGTTCCATTTCATGGTATACCGACTGGCGTCAGCACTTTGCTCGACCTGTACTACTTGCGCCTGTATTTATCGTCCGAATTACTTTCTAGTTCCCTGCCGTAATTGTTGACGATACGTTTAGCAATCGTGCAGTTTTACGAAAGCTGACTCTACCTACCGATGCTCACCCGTTGTTTATGATAACGCGAAATGTTAAAACGATAAAATATATCGCCGTTCTACTCGCTTCTTTATCACGTTCATTTCTTCCCTAGATATATCTTTCTCTTTCTGGCAACATTTTATTTATGAAGAACGTGAAACATACAAAGTGAAAATCTAGTCTCGGATACTGAGATTGAATATTCAAAAATTATATATCTTGTTGAAATGTTAAATATCCAATTTGAACATCGCGTGAAGAATAACAAGAGTACATCGTAGATTTTTGACGAAGATTTGAAAGTAAATTTGACGTTGTAATTGGAAGTACATGTGTATATTTCACAGTGATGTTAGATCGATAGACGGGAGATATAACTCGTATTTATCTGTACTTGCTCCCCCCCAATGGAATGGTACGCGAGTCCTTACCCTTTCGGAAATCCACCATGGATAATTTAGCGATTTCAACGAATCCCGCTATCGACAGACATGTTATACAAATAACCGTTGTCGACGCGGGTCACAGATATTTTATTACATATCGATTTGCTCGATACAAGCCCGCTCTGTTTAACTTGTATTTTCCTTTGTCCAAGAATCTACGCGTTAATCAATCGTTAATTAACTTAAAACAACAACTTAAACAACTCTATCACTATAAATTTATTCAGTTGAGTTCACAAACATTCTTTCAAGTTTCAACATTGTTGTTACTCATGTTATTTGACTTGAAGTCAAGAATTTGAAATTCGACAGAATTTGCATGCAGAAACGATTTCATGAAAGACAAATCGATCAACCGATACGTTTTTATTAATTTTCCAGTTTAATCAATTACCTAGATGACGCAATTGTTAAACGATTTCTGACAAGTACGTGACATGAGTAATAATAAATTCAAAAATAGATTTCAGAAAATAATATTTCCAATATAGATTTCTGCAGAACTTGCAAATCAATTTATAGTTATATTGGTCAAATAAATTCTTTACAATCGCTGGAAAAAAAAGGAAAAAAATAGACGATTTACATTAGTAAGTAAGTTACTCTAATATATTACTTTCACATAATTTAAAATAAATAATATAAAATAAATTTTAGGAAATAATGCTCGTGATTTTTCTACACTTTGCAACACTAAAATCAATTAAAAAAAGCGACATCAAATTTTCAACGGACTCTGGCATTAAAAGTGCAAGAAATTGATTTTTCAGCCCAATATATTGCCATAACTATCGCGTTTCCACGCTTTCCGACGTACAAAGTTAATCAGTTATGAACGACTGAAATCTGACCGAGTCTATAGTTGACTTTTGATAAGTCTCGCTAACTGGCCAAGTAGTAATCACGCGGCCGTCTGACTATCGCGGGCTCGTACTACTTCACCCAGTCGTGCCGTGCTCGCCATAAAATATTCATTTCTGCGTAGAGGAAAAAGCGTTTTCGTGCCAAGGTCGCCTACTAGCGCAACTCGACGATGGTTCCCGCGGTTCTCCGGCGCGATTCAACGAGATATACACGCGCGCTGATCGTTGCAATTCGCACGACCAACGTAAGCTGACAGACGCGAGAATTGTACTGTTGGACGCAACAATGAGAGTCTTCTCTTCTGAGAGAAATTAGTATTTAAAGAAATATATCTGAAAATATTTCTCGTATGAGATTGTTAACAAAATTGCGGTGTCAAGAAGTTTGATGTTCTTCCTCACAATTTCGCTAATATCTAATAAAGTATTACAAATTTTATAATTTCTTTATTCGTTACAGAGTTTCTTTTTTTTTTTTTAATAATTCGTTGACAGAGTGAATGAAGTGTTAACGGATGAAATAAATTTTAATAATTTTAATATAGTTCTCTGCATTATTTATTTAATATTTGAAGAAGATACATGCAACTGCAATAAATCTTGGAGAACACTCGACCTTTGTTTAATTTACGTTTATTGTTAGCCAAAGAACAATTATGGACATTTAACGCAGGCCGCGCTACATTCTGGTTGATTAATGCTCGACTTAAATATTCGTTTAAAATAAGTAAGAGCAGCTCGGAAGGCGCGCGTCTTTTCGAAAAGAATAGCCTAGCGTCCAAACGGCAGTATAATTTCGCGCCCAGTCGTCGACGAGTCGGACGATGTTCTTTTTCCGAGCGAGACGTTGAAAAAATTGTTTGGCTAATACCACGAAGACTCGCGTGCTTCGTTAGATAAAGTCGCGGCGCATAAATCAGCTGGCTGGCCATATAGTGATCCTTCTCTGTAGCTTATTATCGGGGCTTTACATCCAAGCGACGAGCGGTGCGCAGCCGGTGCAGTGGAAAGAACATTCCGTGGAGCGCAGCGAGCCATTATATTCCGTCGCAGCTGGCACCGGTGTTATTGGAAAGCTGCGCGTCCAGCATGCATAGAATATCATAG
The DNA here is from genome assembly GCA_002806875.1 of Lepidotrigona ventralis hoosana. Classification (NCBI taxonomy): domain Eukaryota; kingdom Metazoa; phylum Arthropoda; class Insecta; order Hymenoptera; family Apidae; genus Lepidotrigona; species Lepidotrigona ventralis. Next base: position 10,752 of record NIPQ01103790.1, on the reverse strand, counting down.
GGTGTCATTCGAACGGTCAATTAGAATTCGCGAGGAATCCCTACCGTTTAGCCCGCGTTAGAATCGCTGAATTCCCTCGTTGGCGTAAACATATACTCCGCGAAAGTATCGTCGAACGATTGTATTCAGAATTTTTCGAATGCATTGTGCACGTTGCACGTTGCACGAAACGCATTTAGAAATTTCCTCGGCTCTGTACTGTAGTGAGATTAGATTGTATTAGTTAGAAGTTTGAACTCTGTGAAATATATATATATATATATGTTTGGATTGTAATTTTTACGTATGTTTTTCTAGGTTTGTATCACATTTGATTTGCATAATCGTGCATAATTGAATCATAATACAGCGTTGAGAAGAAATTTAAACATTGTTCGACGTAGGACCTGTTTCCCCAATTGCAAATCTTACTACTTATTTTCATTATCTCGATTGAACTTGTCTCTTCAGTTTTGAATTTCACCACTCACTTTCGTTATTTTCATTGATTATGTTCCATCCAAAGAATGTTAGTGAAATTACAAAACATTCTGCACAATTTATGCTACATTTCTATGCAAATATTGTATTTAAATACTTTCACGATTTTGTCTCTTGAGTTTTAAGCTTTACTGTTTATTTCTATCATTTTGTTTGATTATATTCTATCTAAAGAGTATTGATTTTATATATAGCATACACAATACTTCTATACAAGTATTTAAATACCTTTATGAATCTGTCTCTTCAATTTTGAATTTTACTACTTACTTTCGCCATTTCAATCGAAAGTTTGATTCTATCCCACTTAACAATCGTCTCTGTAAGGATAATCTTCTAATGAAATTCTCTAGCGAGGATCACGAGTAACCATAACGTTAGATGATTGAGAGATTGTTTTTTTCATCCTATATATTGTTAGTACACAAGTCAAGTGAATATTATAATACAGACATAAAAATCTTATGTTGTGTCGTATCTTATCGAAAGTTTGGAGAAACAGATTTTTCATTTTGTTTTTTTTTTTTTCTCTCTAAAAAGTACCAGATGCATCTGGTTTAACCAGATTTAGAGTTTACTGAATTTACGATGAAGTCGTACAATTCCATGCGCGTACCATATGAGAACGAGGATTTTATTTCCCTCGATAACGATTTCGAGCGACCATTTTTCAATTCATGAAAGAGTTTATGATTCACTGATATCCCCCGAATTTTAATACTCTCCGCGAGTCTCCCGGAAACCGTATAAATATCACTGGACATTGTTTTTTTTTTTTTTCACGTAAATGCCTTTTTTTACGCGAATGAACCGAGGAGAACTTATTGTCGCGGTTGAACGTGCGTTTTAATTTTGATACCGTTCAATTTGTGGATTAATTTATGGAAGAAGTTGTCGGCAGAGGTTGATCTGGCGCCCACGCGTTATGAAAGTATAATGAGCGCGTCATTGACGGGCCAGTTTGAACGACGAATGAAACTTTGATCACGAGCTGAGTATCATCTTCCATGTCGACCGTATTTCATTAGAGTAGTTTTTAGAACGTTTTAGAATCTAAATGTTTTTTTTTTGTGGAATTTTTAGAGAAAGCCTTTGATCTTCTAAAAAAAAATTTTAATTTCTTTCTAGCAGTTCCTTGGTCTTTCTCAAATTTAGATTCGCCTAATAAAATCATATGAATATTTTGGTGAGTGGTTATGAAGTTTCCATATTTTTGTCTTCTTAACATTTACCATACTATAATTTTGCAGTACTATAGGAAATCCTTAATATTTTTTGCTTTATCACCAGAGATACATGTTGTAATATTTTTTATTTATACATATTATTACCCTCACATTTTTTTAATACAATTGCAACTTTTATTACATATATCCTTTAATTAACAGTTAACAGAATTCAGTGAGTAATCTCAACTGAAACTCGAAAAATTTCGGCAAATGAAATTTCACGTGTACTGACCCAATAAAAGTGCAACAGTTGCATCAACAACTCTATCTAAACAGTCGCATCGTCGCAACGTGTACGAATACAACAAACTGAATTCATCGAATTTGGTATAATCGAAGAAAAAAAAAAAAATTTCAATTCGTATTACATCATTCATCGTCATATGTTCAACTTAAAATTCACATTATCGACGTTCGTAAGCAAATATTCAAATTATTCAGGGACAGATTTTCCGGCGCGGCACCAGGACTCTCCTCGCTTTAATATTTGATACCCGGAGCAAAGACTGAAGAGGTATTTATTTCGCTGCTCGTCTCTCTCTGAGGNTACCCGGAGCAAAGACTGAAGAGGTATTTATTTCGCTGCTCGTTTCTCGCCGCGCTGATGGCAAGCGCATGCAAATTCGCCTGGATTCACGAAGCATGAGCAAGCACTTTGGTCAGATTATCCTCGAGAACGCGATGCTCCCGGATCTATCTGCTTTACTTTCCTTTAATCAAGGTCAGCAGACGCTGCGCCAGCAGACTCGCGAGGAAGATGAAGAAACACACCTCGCCTCGTTCGCTTCCTTTCTTTCACCGTCTTCATTCAATTCTGCAAACACGTGAAAAATCACACGCCGCGTCGCGTCGCGTCGTCTCTTTTCACAAAGATTGAACAACTTTTCTCAACGCTGGCGACGGGATTCGTGTCTCGAACAAGCAATTTTAGCTAGTTGATTGGTTAATTGGACTGCAGATTTTGTAAATTTTAAAATCGCGATTCATTGCTCGCGATACACATCTTCAGATTTGACTTCAAATTTTTTTTTATAACTATAACAATAACCTTATTCTATGTAGCATATCGTAGAATCTCAAAAATATTTGGTACAATATGTATACAATATATTGCAGGAGGAAATTTCGAATTGTCACAGTTTTCGACTGCACGAATATTCTTTCGCCAAGCATCAACAAAACATCGTTTCTGGTTCTCTTTGCAGAAAATTCGCCGTCACCGCCGAGTGTGTGTTAACTTTCGCGAAACGGAATTAGTTCCGCCGTGTAACCGTCGACAAATTACTCGGCCGGAAGAAAAACTTGCGCGAAAGAGAAGGTTGTTTTAAGTGGAACGAGCGATATTTTCGTGGCCGGTGTCGTTAAGCAACGGGGAGCAAACTGGCTGCCTCGGCGAATCGCCGACAATTTACCAAGGCGGTCATAACTCTCGCAGCTCGGGATCCTCAGTCATATACAATCCCTCGCTTGCTCGTAGAAGATTTAGTCGAGGACGAGGGGGCAGGCTGTTGTTGATTAGTAACAGTAATTAAACTTGGCCAGGGCGCGTGCTGAAATTACGCTATGCCATCGCGGATTCTCGCTTTTTAAACTTCTGGAATTTCACGCTTGGTATCCTTCGTTCGTCTTTCTAATCGCCTTGCGGTATGTTGCCAATGCGGTATACAGAAGATTTGCGAGAAGTTCAAATAATCAGTTATTCATTAGATTTTTGTATTACAATAAATTCACAATGATCGTCGAAATCAATCGCTCGTCGTGTTACATCAATAAGCTTCTACGAAGAATTGAGAATTTAACGCCACGTGTGTGACTTTCTTTTTTCTTTTTTTTTTTAACTAACTTCTAATCTCCACGTGTGAGAGAACAGCTGGACCGTGGATTTATTTACCACGGAGAACTGTCAACGGAGGCTCGTCGATAAACGCTGAACAGCGAGAAACTTTTCACTCCTCGCTGTGCATAGGCGCAGCTTGGAAAACAATCAGGTGTCGGGAAGTTTCCGCGGTGTAAGGGAAATTAAAATCCCGCGTGTTAAACAACATCGCCGGAAGGGACGCGTCGGAAACGCTGATACATCGACTGACGTTTACGGTGGATTCCGCCGTGTTTTCCCACGGCATTGTGGCCGGGTAAAGGAAATCGGGGAGATATTTCATTCGACGTCGAGGGAATAATGGCATCGGAGAGGTTCGCGGCCGAGCTCTTTCGAGACCGTTTGTGTAATGCACGTCAGGCAAACGTGTCGCTGGCACCTGTCAATAGTTTCCCAAAAGGAAGTTTCACAAAAGTTTCATAGCATCACGGAAAGACAGTTTGCTAACAAAAGCAATCCTTTGACAGCCTTATACACACCGACTTCTGTCTATATTTTTTCCATCCCTCCCCCCCTCTCTCGATAGAGATTTCGCCCCTTTGTAAACAAGTGAATTCATTTTAACCATATAACTCACATAGAGGAAACACGTCGAAACTATGTACGTTAATTTTAAGGAACTTGGATGACAATTTTCTGAAAAATTATATAAATGGGTGGTTACAGTCTTGAAAATTGACTTTTATATCAATTTTTCATCTCGATTTTGCTTCGTAGGCGAGGCAAATCTCTATTTAATAAATTTGTACAAACGTGAGATTGGCCTGACAGTGAACCGAGTGGATGTTTATACTGAATCATTGACGACGAGTCGAGGGTTAATTCGGAGAATCCACGTGCACGTTAGGGTTGCATGTGTAAAGATAGAAATTTGAATTGCACGTATACTTTGAGTACGAGTGCCATGCACATTCAGATTCACGAGAGGATTCTGAATGAATCGTTGGATCGCGAAGATCTGTTTTAATTACTGTTTATCTCCATTTTCACGATTATATCATTCAATATCATTAATAGACTGCGGATATTCGTAACAAATCTAAACGTGCAAAGTGCACGGAATAAAAATACAGATAATACAGAAAATATCTTTAATTGTTTGTGCAAAAATATTTTGAATTTACATAAATATCATGGACGAGAATAAGAATTCTGTAAACGAAGGGTATAAGTATTTTTTTATACCCAATAAGTGGTGGTCTGGCAAGAGATGGAAAGTCACTGTGTGTCTATCAATCGATCAATAAGTATCGTATTTACTCACGCTATCAATTACGGTTACTTCACTGCTGCATAAAGTCACTTTAACTTTGTTAGAGTATCTTATAACCCCGTGGACTTCTATTCAGACTTCATTTCTTCAGTTAACAGATATACTTTCCGTTCACAAATATATAAAATGTCCAAGTGTAAACGTTTCCGGAGTCAACTTGCAAGTTAAACGNTTTTTTTTTGTTTTTTTTTTTTTTTTTTTTTTTTTTTTTTTTGCTTGTGAAATCCTTTTCGGCTTGCTGGAAAGAAGATTCGTGAATTCGACTTCTCCACAAATGGCAGGGTCGCCGTTGCGAAACGACGGAATCGCTCGTCAATAATCGACGGAACCGACCGATCGATCGACATCAGAGAATCGAGACACGAAGCTCTAACCTAAGAATATACTCACTAAAGTATAGTTTCTAACCACGGCTCGCGTGCAACCGTGTTCCACGACTTACGTGCTCGTCGAGGTACACGTCACTCGCAGTCGCTGTCAGCGCCGTATTTTTGGAAAATGGGAATCTCCGAAGTGAAAACTAGCCGAGCAGCGAGTGCACATGTGCTCTTCCAATCATGTGAAGTCGAAGGAAATTACAATGATAGTCTGTAACTGCACGATTTTCGACCGATCGATCGAATTCCTGGCAATAGAGATTTTTTACACTCGATGGATCCGCCTCGGTATGCTTAAGAATCGAATCTCTCCGGTTGGATTTCAAATGTTCCATTACGCTGTTACAATATCTATTTATTAGGTTGATGCGCATTAACCCTTTGAGAGTTGCTTAATCTAGAAATTAGTGCCAGAGCATTGTACGGATAATCTTATAATCAATGATAAAGTAATTGACTTGCTCGAAGAGGAATACATTCCTAATTTGTTACGTGCTTCTCATTTAACATTGAACTTTTAAAAGGATTAAATGTCGTTTCCTCGAAGTTCGAAATTTATTAATTATTAGTTGTTAGAGGAGGAGAAATTTGGCATAAATTGTATGAATTTTGTATTACGAAGATTAATAATATAAATTAATCGCCACGAGAACATCCATTTAAAGTTTGGAGAATTAATTTAGAAATTGTTTCGATGTAACACATATATTAATACAAAATCTACTCCGTGAGAAGCTCACGGATTTAATATTGAATTTGTCACCGACCTGTCCCCGAAGAAAAAATCACAAGCGCCTGATCGACAAATTCCATCCACCGAGTCGTCGCGATCGTAAGGGCTACGATCGATGCGCCAAAATTACAAGTAGTACAAATCGACATTTAATCAGGCGGTTCTCCCCTCCTGCAATGTCTCGCGCAATTAAAGGAGTGCGAATACTCTCGTCAGAGGGAAGTTCCAACAAAACGAGAATCGTCGTTGGAAAATACGTTCGTCGAGCGCCAGTGGAGAACTCGATCCAGCAAGAAGCTAGTAGGGAGAGGCATTCACCCTGGACGATGGCGTACGTGAACGTGGCGAAGATGCACGTTAGAGCACATTGGTCGTTGGTTCGGTCGGCCAACACGGATGATGCTCTCGAGGGTCGGGACAAGCTCCGGAGAAGCTCTGATCGTGGCGGTCGTGCGGGGCTCCGAGTTTGCGCACTGTCGCACGAAATCGCGGAGTCGGTGCGCGAGGGGCGCGTGGCGGCACCGGGGGTGTCAGTCACGGCCCATCTGCCTACCATCGAGCACGTAAGTCCGCAAGTGGTTACTTTTTTCCCCTCTGTGTCCCATCTCTCTGTGTCCGCCGCACTCTTTCCTTCAATTATCGCCAACAGTTTCTTCCTTCCATCTATTCCGCATTCGACGACCCGATCTTTTCTCCGTGGTCTTGTTTCTCCGAGAATCTCAGCGCTGCAACGTTACGACGTTCTTGTCACGATTCACCATTGACAACCTTGAAGACCCTCGTTTCCTTCTCCTCGTTCTCTTAACGGCCGACGTGTGGAGAAAGAAAGAAAGAAAGAGAGAGAGAGAGAGAGAGAAAGATGGGATTCTCTCGCGAGCAAGTAAGACGAGGCACGCGCGAGCCACCCGGCGGCTCTCTCTCTCTCTCTCTCTCTCTCTCGACGGTGATATGTCAAAAATGGCGGGTACCGTTGGACGGTTTCGTGACAATGAATATCACAAGTGCTCGCGCGTTGTTTCCTTTTTTGTGCCGTTTAAGTGGCCGCGGTCGAGAGCGGTTCTATCGTCCGGGACGAGAATCGATGTTCCGTCGAGCGATGCGAGACGGTTTTCGGAAGCAAGGTGCCCTTTCTCCTCTCGTCCTCGCAGGAAATGGATTTCCTCCGTCGAACGCCTCTTCCTTTCGTCGAGGATCTCGACGAAAAACATCTTGTGCCTGTTCACGCACTGTGATTTGGTTCTTTCGCTGGCGTGATCGGGTCGCACGAACCGTTGACTCGTACTACTTGCAAATAAAAGAGCAAGCCGTTCCTCTTCGGCTCGTTTCGACAGACTTCTCTCTGTGAAACTTTCGAAATGTTCCTTCTCGTTGGAGTTTTATTAAAAGATTCTGGAATTGTGAAAATTAAATATCTTTTCAAGTGTCTTTTTTATTCTTGAATTAAAGTAAAGTAGTTTATTTGCTCCGTGAAGGTACGTTAATTTCGATAAACTGAATTGGTTTTGGTCAGTTACTAATGGAGATTTTTTTCGACCAATTAAATTTGCAGTATCTTCACATTGCATCAAGGAAGAATTAAATCTAACAGTTTAATCGGACGTTATTTAAAAGAAAAAAAGGCACGAGAATTTTACAAGCATCGAGTTTGTTACGAGCCCCTTTGCTTCACTGTTTCCCATCAAAACGTTCTAGTTTCGTTAGAGATAAATTCTAAACTTCCCTTGAAGCTAACCTAAACCGAGAGATTAATTTGTTAGAAGATCGCGTTGTATATTTCCGTTTGTGAAGCGACGTTCCCCCGGGTGAATTGGTTCTTTCAAAGGATGGAATCTCTCGAGTCTCTGAGAGAGAAAAGAAAGAAAGGGAGGGGGGGAAGGAGAAAAGATAGGTTCAATGTTTCAAGCCTGCTGGCTGATTTCCCCTGTGTGCGAGCGTGACACGTGATGTACGCGTGACACGTTCAATTTTCCACAGCGTATTTTCATAAAAAATTAGCGCTCGCGATCACCCACAAAGAGTTACGCCTTAATTACACGGCTATTAATCACACCGCGCAATAACGGGAGCACTCTCTTCAAGGTGTGTAATTTCTCGTTACACGACTGTGTTTCCTCTTTCGTGCCGTGCACGCGTTTGCGATTCATTTTTCAATGTTGAAAAGCCGTGACAAACGCTTTGTATCGTCGCTGTCCGTTCGATCAGTCGAATTACACGTACACGTTGACGTTTCACGCAAGGTTGAGTTGTTCCTTTTGTTTTGAGGTTGCACCACGTGCGTTGCAGTCAGCCAAATACGAGTTTCTTACACGTTTATTCTAACATGTATGCAGTTGAAGGGAAGCTTAATGAAAGCTTGATCGTCTATTAGAAACTTTTACGATGGCATTAAAACTTAAAACGAAAATATATTAAGTTTAATTAGATTTCCTAGATGAAAATAGAGCTTTTCTAAAATATAGCTTTTCTAACAGATCAATTTATAATAATTACTAACGTGATATAATAGTTTTTAAGCTCGATTCATTTTTTACTTCACTGCACGAAAGTCACGTCAATTTCTATTAAAATTGGTTCTTACCAATGTGATTTTTGGATTTAATTTAATTTATTTTTATTTTTTTATTTAACGAAGGAACACGATACTTGAATTAAATCGAATTTAATTTTTCTGCGTGATGCAATATAAAGATGCTACAGTATTTATTCCTTTATTCTTCTAGAGAAAGACGAATACAAATGCTCATCTTCGCTAGAAATTCTTCGATCGAGAAATTGGCAATTAATTTGTCTTTCTCGGTTCAATTTCTTGACAGGGAAATTCGTCTCACTGCGAATAGCGGTGAGCAATTAGCACCGTGATTGATCTGTCGAAAATAGCAGAATCAAGAAAGAACGAGGCAGTTCTTGGAATTTCTCTTCGAACGGAAAAAGGATTTTAACCAGTCTGTAGAAAAGGTGAGAGTTAGACAGCTCGCGCCTGTTTCTATCCCTCGACGGTGAAATTCGCTTTATTGCGGAACTTTGTGTGTTTAGTCGACTTTTTTTCGAAAACAGCAGTGAGAAGGGAACGAAGCTATTATTGGAAGTTGTTCTCTCTTCTCTCGGGTAGATCGGAGAGTTAGACAGTTCGGTTGATTACATTTATTCTTCAACATCAAAATTCGCTTTGCCGCGCGAAATTTATCGAGCTCGATCGAGCTGTTCGAAAATAGCGCAAACGAACGAAATGAAACAATCCTTGAAACTTTTCTTTTCCCTTCGCGGAGGCGTCGGCGTTTGGTAGTTGAATTCTTCGACGACAAATTCATTCTTCACGTTGTCCCAGGGATTTTCGCCTGGATTGATTTTTCGAAAACAACGTAGGGCGGGGACAAAACGATTCTCCTCTTTTTTTTTTTAAATAACAACAACAGAGAAAAAACTGCTCAAAATCCGNTTTTTTTTTTTTTTTTTTTCAGGAAATGCGCAGAAATTTACCTTTAATCTTTTTAGGAACGAAATAAAGCAATTTTCGAAATTGTTTCCTTTCTCGGGGGAAAAAATAAGGATCGAACAGAGCTCGCCTGTTGAAATTCCTCGACGACAGAAGTGGAATCGGTTCGATCGGTTTCCCGAAATCGGCGAGAGAATGACACGAAGCAGTTCCTGAAGTCTTCCCTCGACACAGAAACGATTTTAACCACTCGGAAAAGATCGGGCTTCCGTATCCATTTCCCTGCAAATGCACGTTCCTCTACTTTTCCCTTTACGATTTAATTAAAACGCAGCACGATCGATCGTCGAGGTTAACGTTGCCGTTAAGCCCAGTGGACTGGACCATTACTGCACCAGTGTTTCCAATCGAAAGGTACCATCTCGAGAGATCGTGAGAGCCGGGATCATTCGATAACGAACGATCTCGCGCTATTCTGCCTCGTTTCGCGGAATAATAATGGGGCCGGCTATTATTCAACAGCCTGGCGCTTAAACGTTCCCATGCGTTTATTACTTTAGGCTGGCCAGGCAATCGACCTGACACACAGCGAACTGTTTCAGCAATCTAGCTGTTCTAGATTCGATTTTAAAGTTCGTTTGTTCTGGCAAACCTTTGTTACTTGCTTGAAAAATATCATCGACACGACATCCGAAGGTTGATTCTGTTTCTTTGGCATTCTTTTAAATTCAGCGCATTCAATATTGATAATTTATTAAATACTATATTAAGTTTCGTTGCTTTTGTCAAAATGATTCTAGTGCTATATTTTCTTCTGTCTTTTGCCCATTATCTACAGATTGGCATTCTTTTAAATTCAGCGCATTCAATATTGATAATTTATTAAATACTATATTAAGTTTCGTTGCTTTTGTCAAAATGATTCTAGTGCTATATTTTCTTCTGTCTTTTGCCCATTATCTACAGAAAGGATGGATTAAAATAACAAAAAGTTTTTTTTGTATCTTGTGCTTGGTGTCTAGAATCCAATATGAAACGTGCCTATTTTCGGTTTCTCGATTTTAAAATTGAATTTGCTGTCAAACGCCAGTCACATCAATATGAAACGTGCCTATTTTCGGTTTCTCGATTTTAAAATTGAATTTGCTGTCAAACGCCAGTCACAACGAATTTTCAAATTCGAACCAACAACTGTTCATCCTGCACGAATCACAATTTTAGACGTTTGTCCCGCTAGATTGTCGCTAAAACAAATCACTGTGTGGCGTGCTCGATGGCCGAGCGACCGATTTGAAACGTTAGCGCGCTAGCTTTCGTCAATGCCGATTTGTTGCCAGTGGTGTATCAAAGT
>NIPQ01103784.1:0-17435 GCA_002806875.1 Lepidotrigona ventralis hoosana | reverse complement strand
CTGAGAAATTTTGCATTCTACTTGAACACGAGAAGCGGTTTTTTTTTTTTTCTTGAAAAAAGGACGCGACACGTTTGATAAAATGAGACTGTAACTCTAAATTTCAAATTAAAAAGTGCGATTGCGCATTTATCGAAAGCACGAGCTTGCAGAATACGAGATGCAAAAATATATAACATTATAATATCTGGAAGATGAAACTAAATTTTAGGGACGATACAATATAATTTTATAAGTTTCAAATTTCTTCGGGCAATTTAGAATAATTAGATTTGCCGTTTGATGATAGTCTGATGAAATCTCGGTGATGAAATTTCACGTTCATTCTCAGAAGGAACAATTTCCAAATGGACTAAGTCACAGGGATATTGGATTTATTGGGCCGGTTCGAATACAATTCCAAATAATTTCAAGCCAAAGTTGCCGAGCTTTGATCTCCAGAACACAATATCGAGGTTTCAGTGGGTAGTCAGACGTGACATGATCGACCATGGAATAATGAGACGTCTATATCGACAATCCTTGCGGTCAGATACGCAACACCGGCGATAGATGGGAAATTGATCGTCGAGACTGACTATTTTATTACTGCGCAGCTGAATTTTGAAGGAACCACCAGTGATAAGATTAGAAAGAAAGAAAAAGATGAAATTTGTTCACGAGCAAAGAAGTATAAATATAAATAAAAATAAGTAAATTATTAGTCTCAAATCTCTAGCAGACATTTTATAATTTTTCAATCATTTTCAGTTTGAAATAGCCTCCTTTAAATATTAATCATAGCTTAGTATACTCTTTGGTACTCTTGAAAATAGTGAAATTAACTTTTTCTCTCGTACGTTAACAAATTTCCCAATCATTCTTGCCGCTCTTTCTTTAGTTTGAAAGGGAAATAATCTTCCTTGTCGTTAGGATAATTCGATGCAATTAGCGAATTTTCGAAGGAAAGAACCTCGCTCCCAAAATTCTCCCCACACATTCGACACACTTTGACGAAAGGCAATTCCCGGGGAACAGGGAAAGAAACTTTATATCCGTATCAATGATCGATACTGCTGATCGGCCAATTTCCGATAATCATGGTACCGATACCATTGGTAATTTGGTAGAGCGAGTAATTAGTTCAGGGATACGCGATAAATATCGTCTCTTCTATCTTTACACAAGTCGATCGGTCCTGCTAATTAACATCATTGTGCGGCTTACGTTGCATCGATATCCTCGCGTTATGGCTCAGCGAGCCGAATTCCCACAATGCAAATTACCGACTGAAAGGGAAACAGTTCGGCATTGTAAAGGGACACGACGAGGATCCATCCGTCATTCCGGGCAATTTACTGCTAATCATCTAAGAAGTCGTAGTTGCACAAGTAGTTTCGACGTTAATACAGAGCGTCAAATCGCACGTTACGTGTATCTTCACCACGCAATCGCAGTTAGATATACGTTTTGTATTTTCTTCCTTGGAAAAATTTTATAATTTTATAATTTTATAATTTTCCAATGTTTCCAACTTGAGATCAGATGCGATATTTTCTGTCTCGACAAATATTGGCCAATGTTTATGAGACAATGTTCTTAGCTTGTACAAAGTTTCTACAACTTATACTACAACTCTGGAGCTAATTTCTTTTTCGTACATTGACAAATTTTATATTTTTTCTTCCCAAATAATTCAAAGTCAATATTTTTTAAAAGTAATTTTGAAATTAACTATCTTCCCTTGCTATTTCATTAATTCTTGGCGTACTTGGCAAAAAGTTCGAGTCTCTTCGCGAGCTGCATCCATCCAATAAAGAGGATCATATCGTTGATTATGCAGGCAGGATCACAAAAAAAGAAACATGTGGTTCATTCAGGCGCGCCGAACTTCTGCCTTGTAATTCTGCTTGTGTGAATTATGTTCGACAAAGCGTGTAACGTTCGTGGCGTTGGCTAACGTAATTGCAGACTGGCGTTGATTAACGCTGACGATCGAACACACGTCGTTGATCGATTGTGCCAGTGATCGGTACGCGTGCATCGATCAACGGGCACGCTCAATCTTCCTTTAAACTAACGCAATTTACGGGCCCCTCGTTCCTTTCCCTTCGAATCGCCTTCTGATGGCGCCTCAGCGACACGGTAATTTAAATCCTCTCACAATCAGTCGTTAGTAAAGCTACAAGTTCCCTGTATGTACCTTTGAACACGTAGAGATGCTGAATGATTCAGAAAATTGAGCAAATAATTCAAAGTCAATATTATTTTTTTAAAAATAATTTAAAAATTAACCATCTTTCGTTGCTCTGTCAAATTTCTTACAAATATTACAGGAATCTACGACCAAACTGAACAATATTCCTTGGTGCAGTCAATCACAAAAAAGTCTACGTACCAGTGACCAACGTTTGGGATATTAATGTTTAAAGCAAATATTTAATCTAGCACGATTACGTATAACTCAGCAGACAAATCTTTCCTTGTAACAACAAAGTTATATAAAATTCACAATCTGAATATAAATATAAAGCGTGAACTTTGTTGTGAAGTACGCATATTCTAGTGTACTTCACTAGATCTCTCACCAAAAATCTTTTAAATTCTTTCGTATTCGTCAGTAATTTTCAATTTGTCAGAATGATCAATAAATGACGGATTTCAGGCAATTTCTTACAATTGCTGCAAAAAATATACACAAAGGCGTCGACTAATATCGATTTCTATTTAAAGAGAGATTTCTACACAAATAGTAGAAATAGTACAGCGATTTATATGTAGATCGTTAGAGTGTGGTTCTTCTGTTAACGAGCACGACACGAAGTTTCTCTCCAGCTTTCCCGGAGAACGTGTAAGACACACGACAGATGGAGAGGAGACGAGAGGAGAACGAAGAGTAAAACGAGCGCGACGGAAACGAACCGCGGCTGCCTACTGAAGCTAAATTATCAAATTTGCATTCGATTTCCGGCATAGCCGGCACGCAGCCGTTGATTGGCAAACAACAGAGCCGACACGTCGGTATCGCGTTCAATAGGGAAGGCCGATGTTCCATTGAAATTACAGGACGCGCAAATGAATCGGCGCGAGACTGTCGCTTATACAAGCGCATCGTTAACTCGTTTGGCTGAATGTGCCAATTTGACTGATAGTCCGGGATCCGCTAGGGTTATTGTTTTCCTATTGTGATGCTGCCGTTTTATCGACCTTTCCCCTCACCCTACGCCGCCCACGCTTCACTTCCCGCCTCTAAACCCCGTCCTCTCTTTCAACTTGACGAAAATGTGTTTCGACACAGCAGCCACATTCCCTTTCAATTCGACTTGAACGCGTTTCGATGCGAGAAGATTACGACAGAACGACACGTATATCATTATAAATTACACCAGTCGATTTTTACGAGACAACGATTATAAAATGGCGTACGTTGATTTACAAGATGATTCAGGTTAGGTTACTGAAATAATTCAGTTCTACCTTTGCTGTTCAATTATTAAGTTTCCAGTGTTTTTGCATCATGCGTTTTACTGATAGCCAGGAAATCAGATTAAATAAATCGGATAAACTAGTTGGACAGAAAATTAACCTCTTCGTCTCTTGGAACGTTTTTCCACGTGGCAGCGTAATTTAAAATGGCGAAGTAGGACTTATCCTGTAGTATACTTTGCAGATTAAAAAATAACAACGATACGCCTCGTTTACTCGTGAAAAAAAGCGATCAAACAAATAATCTCGAGATTAATTCTGAGTATTTTGACAAAAGCCTAGCTAATCTGAAAATCGACCCCCTAGAAACTTAGGATGAAACGCCAAACCCTAAAACAACTTTGAACCGAAGAGCGTGCTTGTGAATTACAAAGAATAGGGAATCAAATATTTCACTTTACTCGTCCAATGAAGAAATGTAATCCAAAAAGTTGATTCGCAATTTCTTCTTATGGTAATCTGCTTTCTTTCTCTCCCCGGCGAGGCATTTAAAATTCTTTCAAACACTCTTCAATTAACGAAACGAAACGAAGGAAACTGTTATTGTTATCGCGAGGAATCTTGTTTGGCTGTAATACGCTCGGTCGTTTCGCGTTGTGCTCGTTAGAATAGCTTCGTTACGTTTGACGAGCACGTGGCCCACGAAGAAGAAGAAGAAGAGGAAGACGAGGAGTAGGAAAGAGGATTCGGGGTCTTTGGCGCACAATGCATCAACTAAAACCAGGTAAAAACCACAACGTGGCCTCAAAGCTGGTCGCTGAAGTACGTGACCACGCAATAAAGGACATCGGCCGACCGTAAAATCGCGTTCGCCTACTTTTCCCCCCCTCTCCCAACTTTATCCAGCAGATCGTCCCCGCGAATACACTGCCATAAAAATGTCCTCGCGTGACGTTCCACCGTGTCACCGGTGGATATGCTATCTCCAGTGCCAGTCGAAAATCTAAGAAAATGTAACCGCTCCCCGTTGAATTTCCAGATAATAGTTTTATCTCTTTCGCGTTTAATGCGGCTCTCGCTTTCCCGACGTAGTCGTTATATGCTCCAGTGACAACGGGAGGGAAGATTCACGCGACATTAAGGGAAAGTAGAGACGAGATGCAAATTTTTGCATCACTGTCATTCATATATTACAATTTGTAATTTATAACTGTAAATATTTTTACCTCTCTCTCGTTGAACGAGCCGCCTTTTCAATGGAAAAGCGTCGCTCTTCCACGAACTTTACAATGAAACTCAAATTTTCGAAATTGTGTTATACGATTTAACCGCGGCGTACAAATCACAGTGTAGGATCTTCGAATCAGCAGACAAACAAAGGAAATAAAAGCCAGAATCTGGCAAGTGTTATCACTCAGGAGAGCTCGCGCGCAGAGAAAAGGGAAAAGTCCCGAGGAAGAAGCAAGCTCAGGGGCCGTGTGCCCAGCGGAGGAAGAGCTCGTACGAGCACTCGCAGCGGTCACGGAGAGGCGAGATTGCGGGTCAAGGAAATAAACTTGTAACGCGCCGGGGCTCTGCTTGATAGAGCTCCTGTTTCGTTGCCGCAGCAAACACGTAGTTGCTACCGCTAACCGAGACATCAACCGCCGTTAAAGCGTGTACGCTCGGCGAACTACGTGGCGAACGCTGTAATTTTCCGGAGTAAACGAAGGCTAACAAAGTGGTCGCCGCTTCGCCAGCTCGAAAGCGAAATTAATTTATCAACCGTGGCGTGCAACCGGATACGCGCCCCGTGCTTTTTCAGAGTCGAGTCGATACACTCGACGTTCACTCGCGAGCCATCGTTCTTTTAATTAATCGGATTTCGCTCTCCCCCTTCTCACTCGCGTGAATGTCTAATCGCGTTTGCAGCGCTCGCGCGCTTCGCGAGTGATAGTTCATTCTCAGACAAAGTTGCGCCGCAACTTGGTGAGATTTCACCGCAAGGCCACGTGGTCACGAGTGGAAAATTTAATATTTGCTATCGTTTAATTCTTAGAATTATCTTCGTTCACGAGTAATCTTCATGAGCATTCGCTTACTTCGTCCTGTTCGAGACTAGTCGCAGATAAAGTATCTTTCGAATTTCATTCGATTTCTTGATTTACTCTGTCGATAACGTACACGAAGTGTTTCTGTTTTCATGTCAGTCACTGTCGTTTCTCGCCAGACATCGCCTGTCTATAAAATGATAGTCTCATCAGGCTGCTGCTGCAAGGAAAGGCAGGAGGTCAATCGGCACGCGTGACAAGAGAATCAAAATCCGATTGACGAGTAGAGGAAGTTGGAATAAAGTCGTGTGCGTGTCCCAGCTAACTTTTATTCCGCGGATCAACAACCTTCGACTCGGTATCGCTCGAGGCGTTCCTTTCGTTGTTCGTCGTTGGCTACGTCCCGCATTCAGGCCAACATTTCCGTCGTCGTCGCCGGTCCAGTCGTCTTTTCGTTCTCTCTAGACGGTTCCCTCTTGTACGTAACAGACCAACTTGTTTCTCCTTAATTTTCATGGACTCTGACTTTCCCAGCTTAATTTATATCGAATCGGAAATTCGGTGTCAAGTCGACGTGACGACAGAAAATAAATTAGACGAAGATTTCTACGTTACATGTCTCGACGCATCTTCGAGAAGCCGTGTAGTAATAATAATTAAAAAAAGAAAAAAAAAGAACAACGTGCTTGCCTCGAATCCAAGACGAATGTAATTTGCAACAGCACATTGTTGTGAATGTGAAAGTTTCTCAGTTCTCAAGATTGTTTCATCGTACGATTTAATTTTTCTGCCTGTGAGAACACCCTCCCTCTAGTACATATTTCTAGCTGTGTCCTCTTTCTCTCTCTCTCTCTCTCTCTCTCTCTCTCTATTTTTTCCTTTCTTCTCGCCCGTCGTTTCGTTCCTTTCCACTAAAACCCGGCGGAAAGAGGGGGCGCCTTTTGTCTTCACCTTTGTGACCCGTCATTTTTCAGACATCTACTTTAATGTAAAAACGCGCGCAGCGCATCCGAAAACACCACTCTGGTGGACGTCTTTTGGCGTTTATGCTGCACACGCGTGGCGGGGGAGCTATGCTCCTCTGTCAAAGGGGCGCTTTGTTTCCGGTCTGGTACAAAGAGCCACGGCTATTCGGACGCTTGCATGTCCTCGCTATCGGTATAAATAGCCCTTACGCGCACGCGAGCGCTTCGTTCAAACGAACAATTTACGCTCGAGGGAGCAAAGAAGGGCTAACGATGCAGTTTCCACGTCGGCATGCAGTTTGCTTCCGTTTCTCTATTCGTCCGGCGTTTCCGGCTCTTCCCTTTCTTTGGTTTTTCTCTCTCACTTTTCCACGCGATTCTCACGCAGTTTCAGCGATTGGACGTTTACAATCCCAAGGTGGACGAGAGAACGCTCTCAGCTTGGTGACCGAGTTATCAAAGACCACCGAAAATTTTCGTAATTTTCATTTCGTCCAGTTGAAAGTGACAGTAAATAGTATTAATTATTTTGTCACTTCGACCAAAAGTTTCATCTGAACAAAGTGTCATCGTTTAAAGCTGCCGAAAGTTATTACTAAATCTACCTGATTACGTTAACCCTCTACCGTCACATACCGATATATCGATATTTTATTAAATGATATTGAAATTTTCTAAGCAAGATGGCGTATACGTTATTAACCAGTAACATTCTTGATAACAGTCTTATCACCTCTATCCTGAAATGTCAATTTCGTTACTCGTTGCAATCAAATTGTCGAAACTGCTGAATTCATTGTTAATTGTCTGTGTTCATATGTTGATTTTACGTAACATAAATTTCTTCACAGTCAGGGAAAGGATATTCACCCTGTAGAGGGTCAATATCAATAGAATTTAAATCGGTATGGAACAATTAACTAAACGTCGTAACAATCTAACGTTTATACCGAAGATGCGTTATTCAAACGATTGGAAAGAACGAACGAGAAAAAGATTGCCGAGAGAAGGCACAAGAATGCAAATATAGACGAGAGAGAGAGAGAGAGAGAGAGAGAGAGAGAGGTGAAAGGATGGGCAACCATAGGGCTAACGATAATAGATAGATTTTAGACCGGAGCGCATCACGATAATATCTAATTGCTGGTTACCCGCACATCCCCTTCTGTAACCTACAGCGGTTTCTCTCCAACCCCTTTCGTACACTTTCCACCCTCACGAATGCCTCTGCCACTTCTGCTCCACGTCATTCGCGTCAGTTCCACTCCAGCCCCATGTGAAAGTTCAATCACTGTTTCGATCCTCTGACACGTGGCAAGCAACAAGCCGGGAAAATAAATATAACCGCGGGAGGGAATGTGCAAACACAAATAAACAAATAATCGCGCTGCAGAGATCTCTCGTGCATATTTGCGGAGAAATTTTTCGCGTGAAAAATAGGTAAAGTATCTCGAATGTTGTCTCATGTTAGATCCCATATAAATTACATTCCTGAAATTGTGACTTCGTATAGGCATCTATCTACGGTCTCTGGTGAGTGGATAAAAGTGTGCAAGGGAAAAATAATAAAACAGTAATGTACTGTCTTCGAAACAAATAGTTTTAGGGGATTGCGACAGTGAAGCTACAACCGCAATATACAGAATGCAAGAACAAAGAATCTTTCGTTTCAGCACGTGGAATTATCAATCGAACGTTCGCATCGTCGAAAACAAAAGCGAACTCGCGTGTAACTTCGGAATAACAGCGGAATATTTCGTTGAGAATTTCGTTTTTTTTAGTTTTCCCCACCACGAGCTTTGTAGAATTTTCTAACACTTGTAAGCTCGAATCGGCCGATACGATTGACGCGTGAATTTGTCGACGTTGCGGAATGGAAAGCTCCGCGAAAACGCGAATATCTCAAGGAACAAAGAAACACGAGCCACGTAGGCACGTACGTACATAATACTATCGTCGATATCGACGCGAATTTGCGATTGCATTCCCCGTTTAATCAAGCTGCATTGACGGGCCGGGTCAATGCAGGCGTAAACTTCGGCCGTGATCGTTAAATCGAGATTCCCTCGTCGAACGGGAATTCGCGGATTTCTGAATTCGTCGGATTTCTCGCGTTCCCGAGGTTTCGAAGATTGAATGTAAAGTACGCGTGTACGCGATAGTCGATCCCGTGTCTGGTAATACGAGACTCGAGCCAGCCGTAGGCTGGAAATATGAAATTCGAACACGATTACACAGAGCGGATGATTCGAATATAATTCGAATGTATAAACATTGTCTCAACGAGCCTAAGATTTGATTTGATCACGAAAGAATTGAAACTCTTTCATACTCAAGTTCTTCGATCTCGGAGTTATTATATGTCAAATCGTGGCTCTCATTAAATAGCAATATTTCGAGAGGTTTAGCTTAGTTGGGATCCTAACAGCTGTTGACATTTGATTCGACACGGGTCGTTAGATAAGATTGGCATTAATAAAGATCGATGATGCTAGACCCTTGGTCCAATGTTTCTCACTCGCTGTCCTATCAGTCCCAAAAGCCACGTGCCGCTGTGTACAGCGTATAATGCGCGCGTAATGTGGCCAGTACCCACCACTGATTACAATATTCAAATTTTCCAATCTCCATATGCACGTGTGTGCGCGGTCATGCAGGCAGCACGCGTGTTGCCTCGACGAAAGCGGCCAACGATGCGATCTCAGATACTTCGCGTCGCGTCGAATATCGTATACGTTCGACGAGAAATTCGAAAAGTCACCAATCGCGGATCGAAGCTCGAGATTCGTGGAAATTTCGGGATCGGGAATGTCGAGTCTTCAACGATTTCAAATTACCAAAAGGTGGAGGAATTTCCAAAAGCTTCAACAGTCAACAAAGTCTGAACTTTGTTTCAAAATGTATAATACTTTCATAAAAGCTTTCCACAAGCATTCAAATAGTTCTGAAATTCGAATAGAAATCGGTAACAAATGTTTGGAGATAAGATAATCGTTGCTTATTATTAATTTGGGATTTGCATACTTCAGTGGATGGGACAGCTCGCGTATCTGTGTTTTAACATTTGCGAATAAATGTGGTCGCGCGTGAGAGAATAAATTAGAGAAAGATTTTATTTCGGACCGTGTACAGCGTATCCTACGTTAATCTACGTTACGCTACATTTAGTTAATTCCTTCGCAACCATGTATACATTGTATCGCGTCTGACAGTGTCGTTTCTGCGTGACACATTATAATGGAAAAATTTCTGGCCGAAATGTTTCTACTCTTGATAAACAAGAAAAAGAAAGAAAAAAGAAAAACAAAGGCAAATTGGACCAGAAAATCCTGCAAAATACAAAGTAAACGAGATACACAGCGATTTAGAATCATTCAGGAAAAAAAAAACTTTCATTTCAACGAAATTTAATTACAGATTTCATACGAATCCATTGGAATATCGCGCGCGTTTATCGAGAGAATTACCATGCGTAACGACGAGCAATTGAGTGGATGTTTATGAGATCAGCACTATTTGGATCGTTGGAAATGCGTCGTTGACCTTTGTACTACGAGAAGATAAAGCAAACTAATTCCAAAAGAGCGACTCTTGTCGTCACACGAGTCAACGTTTTAAGTCGAACAAAAGAAAAATTATTCTCAAATCTAGCTCACATTTTCAGTCTACGGGAACAAGTAGATTCGCGAAGATTACGATCAAGATTCACGAAATTTCCGTTGAAAGACGTTGAAAGACGTTGAAGATTGCCACTGCACCTAATTCAAAGGATTGTCAATTTATCAAACGATTATGTTACAAGATATGTTCTCAGAATACGTTAACTAGCTCGAGTTGTTGATTGAGAGCCTGAGAATTCGTCCTCGCTCATTGTTATTACGCCATCCGTCAGTTTGAAAGGAATTGTCTGTCGCCGAGTCGCGGAACACGGTATGCATCACGCAAAATGCACTTTGTCGTTATGTACTCGAAGTCGCACAGTTACACGACTGTTATAATTTATGCCGCGAAAACTCAGCCGGAAGATTTATCGCCCGACACTTCACCGACGACGAGCCGCGCCGGAAATATTATCGATCGTCATCATCACAGAACACACGTCGAAATCCTCGATACTTTCGCCAGTTTGTTCGCAAAAGTTTGCTCCGGTCAGATTTCTCCGCAATGTTAATTAACACTACAATCTGAATTGAATGCCGTAATATTTCAACGATCATTTTGCTCAATGTTTCGCTTTATATTGTACTTGTATGTGAGTGTGACAAATATATTATATTCCACGTTGCTTGGTTCTATATGCACGCGTGGATGTATGTTTTATGGTTATGCACGTGGTGATACATTAGAATGTTGTTGTTTCAGTGCACAAGAGAGTCTACTATAGACACGCATGGTAAAACGATCCATTACTTCTCATTGCGTACAAGACGTACGGCCTCTAATGCACAGAAGGAATGTTGGTGTTCTCAGAATATTTTGGTATGCTTTTACCAGCATAGTACACGGAACTCTATTCATTTTAGACAGCCTGAATTCCGATTATTTTGTAAAATTAGAGCTTGGAAATAGTTTGGAGTATTACGACGTTGTCGAAGCACGAACGGATTATTCGTTTCACGCGGCAGTAGTATAAACACGCGAAGAGTCAGCCATTAACATAAATCCGGGAAACAAAATTCTTTGCCCAAAGAAAATTCCATCTAGTAGCTATCTAAAATTCACTTTCAATATTTTAATATTTATTGTAATATATTTCGTTACGTTTGACCAACACTCGAAAGAACATCGACGAAAGAAAGAAAAGAAATTCTTAGAATTCGTTTCCCGCATCGAGCCGACCTGATACTCGACGGCGATTCATTCTCATTTCTAATCACGTTTAAATATAATTCGGATTACACGGCGCGTGGATTGCACGCGGAACGGTTTGTTTGCGGCTGCGTTCGTGCCGTCTGGCAAACTCGCTCGATTAGAATATTCGGAACGCGGGGGCCGGAAATAGTCGACGGACGCGGGCAGAGAACAGGAAGACAAAACCCTTCGAGGGGGGCAATTCTGTCGGCGAATACTCGCGGCGCGATACGTGATTTAAACGACGTAGCAACGTATAGTTGCAGCGCAGCTGGATTAGAATATTCCGAAGATAAGGCCTCTAATGGGCGAACATTAAGTTAGTCCTATCGGAAAGTGGGAAACCATAGAAGAGAAATCGTGGAATAGAACGAAAGTTCGTGATATCATTGCAAGAATGTCCAGAGACTTTGTATGGCGTGTGGTCTATTCATTCAGTCTACGCTTCTTCAAACCGCTTGCTCTATTTGTGAAAGCTATCGTTTTGTAGAAAACAGCACCCGGCAAGTTGTGTGCCAAATAAAAGTACTGTGAAACTGTGCACGAGGCGAATAAAACTGAACAGTCTGTCTTGCTGCAAATTATTATTTCGTGTCTCCGTATTATTGCGCGTTGCGAGGCAAAAGTTTAATTTAATTCAATTCTAACTGAGTCGAGAATCGAGATCCTCCAGGAGTGGGGAAAGGAAGTGGTTGGACACGATATTTCAGTTTGAGAAACTGGATTCTTTCGATACGAAACGGAAAGGTATGTGGAAGCTAGCCAAACAGTTTCCTTTGTCGCGTTATTGAGTTTTAATTACGCAAACGAGAACGTGTTTTTTCCTTTTTCGCATCGCGTTAATTTCTAAATACCGCCGTTACGTCCAACAATATGACTTCAATTAGGAATACTTAGCGCGACAATAGCTGGTGAAATTACCAAAAAGCAACCTGCAAGTCTCGTCTCGATTCTACGTAGAAAATTATTGCGTAGCAAAAAAATAATTCTATTAAAATGAAAAGAATTTTCAATAATAATAATAATAGTAATCAATCCCAACAATCGAAGAATTTAATACAACACACTAAGATTTCAATCGGAGAAAATCTCACTGCTTCAAGTCGTTTCGTTACACTTCTTTTTTTTCCTCAAGTCCTCGTTCTTTCTTAATATATTTGAAATTTTACGGATGTAAAATTTCTTCAAGTACTATTTTAGGTTAGATATATTGTATTCTTGCATTTGTATTCATATTTGATTTCTGCACGCTCGTCTTTAAATTATCTACAGGTATTCGCGATATAGCAATTTCTTTGTCTCATTAACGATACCAATATACGTGACTTTTTTCTTCACAAATTTATAGAGAGAGAGAGAGAGATCGTGTGAAAAAAATCACCTGTCGATAATTATCCGTATTTGGCAAAATATCGACGTGGCATCGACTCGTCAGAATTTTGTGTACGTGTTGCACGTTCTTGAAATCAGATTTTGAAATCTTATTAACACTTATCAGTAACTACCACGATTACTGCGACAAAAAACTTTCAACACTTCTGTGAACGTAAGAAATAAAGAGAACTTTCAATAATGTTAATAATAGAGGACTGTGAAAACTATCATATATATATATATATATATATATATATAATAAAGATTAGAATATATATGATATATGATATATCATATATCATGTACGATATATGATATACGATATACGATATATATCCTAATCTTTATTTCCATTTGTCACCTACGCAGAAAATTGGTCACCTCGATGTAAATTTAACCGAAATTGCTTAATTTTCCTTTCCCAAATATTGCCAACTAAACTGCCTAAATCTAAGATATTCCTATAAATTTGTTTCATCTGTTCGAACTATCTCTGTGCAGGAACTGAATTGATTTGACGCGGAAGTTGGTGGAAAGTAATCGTTTCATTCTGCTCCTGCGGGAGAGAGGCCCGCGGCTCTAATGCTTTACATGTAAATGTTTCGTAGTGCTAGTAGGACTAGTGTTATCGCATCTTCCACGGGAAGCAAAATGGTATGCTCGCAGAAACAAGAAGGTATGCTCACTTGTAACAAAGGAAACCTGCAATTACTATGCAGTGCACCGCGGGGAGTAATTGACCCCGCTACGCCATTTAGCCTATTCCAGAACGTATCGCCGACACGAGTCATCGATATATATATATATATATATATATATATATATATATAATTCTCCGCCAGTCTATTTGCATTCTTACTTGTAATCAGATCGAACGAGACCATTCCTGTTTTAATATTTAAACTAGCAGGGCATAGTTTTGTCTTCAAGGAGATACGAATTCGATGAACCTCTGTTATTTTATTATGGTCGCGAGGTGGGGGTCTGTCTTATCCACATCAAGTTCAAAACTAACTGAAAAATTGACTCTCTTCCTTGTTGGAAGATTAATTGTCGAGAACATTGAATTTAAAAATAAGAATGTACAAACACTTGGAGATTGGTTCAATAAATTTTTTTTTTTATAATCGTTTCTTGAAAAGTCGTGTCACGCATTTTGTAAAGAAAATGACAATTAAATCATCGAATCGAATTAAACTGAGGACAAAGTGACGGAGAAATGAATGAAGAATTCGTTTCTTCAAACTGTGAAATATCTCGCTGTTTACTTCCATGCCGAGAGAAGCGTGTTTTATTTTTTTTTTAAATTCAAGAACGTGCAACAGATAAAAATCAAGTCCAACGGATACCGTAATCCAGCGAGAGACAAGAAATTTTATCGTGACAGAAGAAAATAGAAGGTACTGGGAGCTACGTTTTCGCTGCAACAAGAGAGTCCAGAAATTTATTAAAAGACGTACCAAGCCTGCAGTTGAGAACATATAATCGCGTAGAAAAATTATCGAATAATCCGAGACTACGCGTAAATAATTGTTATTATTGCTGGCACGGATTGTATAATTTACGGACGATAAGAAGCTAATAAAACGAAATACCGCCGAGCTAAACCGAACCGCAAATAGAACACAGTTCGTACGCTTTCTAAACTTTCCATCACTCGCATCCACCAGGAGAAGTTAGATTCGTTTTATTTGGCAATGGTCGAACCCTGACGTGGACTGTTTAATTTTTAAACAAACATCCACGTTTATCGTTTCTTTTGGTCTGAAATTTACTCGGTTCGTAAAATAGTAACCAACCAACACCAAAACGACATTCTAGTCGACAAGTGCAATTGCCAGCCAAAAAGATGAATTAATGAAAATTAGAAATGTAATTGTTTGCAATTGAATGCACAGGGAGAGGAGAGATAAACTGACGAATTTTTCAAACAGATTGAATCAAACCGAAGGAACGAACGTGGCCAACAAGAACAAATAGAAAAAAGTTCACCTCGCGGTGACATTAACAAAAGACGTCCGCAGACGTCTGTGTTGAAAGCCCTACGAAGCTCAGATAGCTTTCGCACAACCCTGCGCCGCGAGTCAATAACTTCAATCCTTTCATTCGACTGTCGCCGTATTGTTGGCAGAAAGGTATCGAAGCTCCATTGAATGAAACAAAAAAAGAATACCTTGTCCCGCGAAGTGACACGTGCCAACGGTAAATAGTGTACTTTTACGCGAGCGACGCGATGTGTCAGTGGTCGAAGCCACGTATTCGCGTTATTCGCAGTGGAATAATCAACCACTTTGCTGTTACCACGGCGTCAGCGCATAAATGCGCTAGACTACTGGACTACCACTTAAAATTTCACTAAGCAGCTTATTATTTGTTGCCTGTCTTACAGCTTATTACCTGTCACTCTTCCTATTTTTCTCGCGTGCTTAATTAAGCACGCTTCCGACGAACAATCGACAAAGAATGCAAATGTGAAAATTGAAGGATAGATCGATTTGCGAGGTGACTCAGCGCATTATATACAAACAATAATAAATATTACCAGCTGCTCGAAAATTATATAATATCAACACCTTTCGTAAGTTTCGATAACGCTAACATCTTCCAGCTATTACAACATTAAATTTATGTAATATTAATACCTTGAAATGGACTTCGAGCTCGATAAAAGTGCCTTCATTTATTAAAAAAAAAAGTAAATAAATAAATAGTAATAATGATTGGTCAGGTCTGTTTTATAGACATTTATGGAATTATACCATAGTCTTTTTTCTTCAGTGAATTATAGAAGAACTACTTGTTTCGTTATTACGGAAATGTTGCGTGGATTTTATGATTCATGCGGTGGATCTGTTATTCGACGTACAAGGGCTCGTTTAACTTTGATGCTAATTACAGCCGGAGCGCAACTCGAACGACACAGTGTTCCAGTTGAATTTTTAATGACATGCCGTTGAAACGGAGACGACGGAACTTGAAATTGAATCTGACTAACCGGCGTGGCTTTATTTTTGAAACTTCGTTGGAGAGTAACGATCTCTCTCGTCACATAATATTCCTCCGCTGTTAATTATTTTCTGTCTCGCGTGATAATAAATCATTTTGTATACCTTATTTCTCGTAAAATATAAATTGTTATTTTCCAAAAATTTTTCTAGCATCTAGATTACAACAGCGATTTGCAGATACTTACAGAAAAGAAAAGAAAACGTCAGTTCACTTTGGGAAAAAATATATTTCCCCATCGACAGAATTTCGTATACTTTCTTCTGTATTTTATTGTATACCTCCGGTATTATTCTGAGAATTTCGCGAATAATTTACATCTCACTTTAGTATACGAATCACACGTATATATTATAAATGCTAATAAATGCTCGCGTAATCGCAATGGCGATTCAAATTGTTGACGAAACGTGTTGGAATATCTCGAACGAGCTATCGAAACGAATAATGAAGAAACGCGAACAATATCTGGTGAAATCTCGCACGAGATAATTAGTGAAATTTATTTCCTCTTTAAAAGTAAAGGAAGTAAATCCCTGGGAAAGAGAGGGAGGGGGGGAAAAAAACGAAACGAGCAACTAAGTAGAAAAGTCCGTGGTAAGGAATACAGGTGCTGTTGTAAGTTAACAAGCCAAAGGATCAGAGTTTCTTCCCAGTGGTAATAGGCTATGATACTGCACCGGCATTGGGATTATCGCACGACTGCACGGATTTCCTCCCGTTGGCCACGTCGACGATTATTTCACTGATGCTCGCGAAGAAAATCCACGGTTACAAACCATTGCGTCGCTGCATTGCACGTTTCGCAGCGAAAAGGAACAATCATCTTCACAAGCAAATACATTTACCACCGTGAAATATCGAAACGGTGATTTATCGTGTCTGGAAATTAGACTGGGGAGCTTCGTCTCAAAAATAATCGAATCACGTCCCGCGAAAGAAGAGAAGGAATTAATTAATAAGGGGAAATTTTGCATTCGACTGTTCCTTCCGAGGGGACGGCTAGAACGACGAAGAAGAAAAGAATTCGAAATAATTCACATAAACTGGACTTCTTACGAGAGTTTGAAGAACGGCCGAGGATATTATTTTCCCAGAGATTGAAACTATTGTGTCATATTGTACTTGTTCTAGCAATCCTGCAATGCACGTTGATGGTTGCTTCAAATATCAAACGATATCACATGTTGCAAAGTAATGATGCTAGTAGATTAAAATTTCGTCATTGAGAAATTTTCATTGTCGTTCTACATTTGTTTTTTCTTTTTTTTTTTTCATGACATTTTGATTATCAGAAGCTGAATACATCCTTGTAAATAATTATCACGGCGTTTCATCTCGTTAAAAATTTCCCCTCCCTGGCTAACATAAATCAGGGCGTTCTGACCATCGTGGTAACTAAATTACGATCTTCCATCGTTATTTTCACGGCGTGATGAAGTAGTAACGATGATTTAAAGCTCGGTGCATAGTTCGGTGCAAGAGAAACATCTTTGCATTTTATTATCCTGCCGCGTTATCTGTTCCAGATAATTTCGAAAGTCGACTAAACTTCGCGAGGCGTAGCAAATCGAAGAAGAACACGAGACAATGAAATTGATGTAGCTATAGCTGAATGTAATAAAACACGCGGACGGAATTACCATGAATCGCGACGTCGCCATAAACTTCGATTAGAAAAAAAAAAATCGCCCCGATCCCCCGGGAGTGTTTTATTAACTGTTGCGAAGGATTGTCACATTGCGCACCGGATTCACACCGTCGATATTTATAATAATTTTTCAAAATATCGCGACGTTTGTCA
>NIPQ01103778.1:12941-41846 GCA_002806875.1 Lepidotrigona ventralis hoosana | reverse complement strand
TTTTTTCGGGACGAGAACTACTTTCGGTGCAACGTGGAACGTGTGTGTTGTTTCGTGCATTGCCTCACTCAACTTGCCTCTGACTGATACCACAGGATATCTGAGGATCATTTTGCTTCTTTCCATCATTGCGAGTAATTTCTGCGAATTTCCAAACTTCTTCTAAAATCGATCTTACGCTACACCTTTCACGTTCAACGAAACAACCAAAGAATCATCAGTTGCGATCTGTTGCAAACGTAAACCCATCTTTCTCGCGTATAGTCTTTGTATCATAAAAACAAAAAGACTCGACCACTTTTACCGTCTGAAAATCATTCCCGAAAATTGCTACTGTATCCAGAATATTCCCTTTCACTCTGAAACTTTCTAAACTATCGGCATAAAATCTTCCGGCCGGAGGCTTCCGTGCGCGGAGCAGAAAGAGAAAGAGAGAGAGAAGTGGAGGCGGCGAGAGCAGCCGTCGTGTTGCATATTTTACATTCTGCTGACGTTCGCGCCGGACACAGTTCGTTCCCGTACACGCGGAGTGTCGGCAAAAAGTATGGTGGTTCCGAGGCGAACGGCAGAACCAGGAGAGGGAGGGAGAGGGCCCGCAGCCCGGGTCACCAGTTTTGTACTTTTTTGCCCAGCGTGGCGGCGGTGGCTGGCGTGGCCGTGGTTGCGGCTGCGGCATCGTTCGCTCGGTATGCGTGCCAGGACATCTTTTGACCCGCGAGGACCTCGTCCTTAATTTGCGATTCCGTTCGTCTCCGGACGCGCTGCCGCTCCGTTCTTTCATGCTTCTTCTTTTCAGCTCGCTTCCAGCTCAGTCGGAAGCCCCCCTTTCTCTCTCTCTCTCTCTCTCTCTCTCTCTCTCTGTCGTTCCGCTCCGTTTCCGCAAATTTTTCCACATCGCGTTCACTGGTCACTGGTCACTGGTTTCATTTCTCACCGAGGTCACTCTAGAAACTATTTACAGGTTATTTGAAAAACTGAGATCATTTGGCGTGTTAACTCGATTCTCCGATTGAAATCTCTAATTTTGTCGCCAATGGGAAATTGTCTTTGATCATTTAGATTATTGTTACGATCGTACGAGTCGAATAAACTATTTTGTACCTGAAAATCGCATCTACAGATTCTGTGCTCATCCTGCGTCGTGGTATTGCCTGACTTGAAAGGCAAGAATCCGAGATATTTGGCAAAATAATGGAAATACATCTACACGGTGCATCGAATATCATATGTGTGAGTGATAAAGAGTGATAAAGAGGAATGAAAAAGCACACGATACACACGTGTGACACTGCAGTAATTACTACAGCGTTCCCTCGTGATTTTCAACTTCATTAAAAAAACAGAAGAACGTTGAAAGGTTCGAGTAGTTCGATGGCTGGAGGCGGTGCACGAAGATTAATATAAAAGAGGGAGGAGAGATCCTCTGTAAGGAGTTAACGACGACTCGAACCAAGATAATTGGTCAATGCGAAAGAACTTGAGGCGATTGTTAGAGTGATCGTGCAGACGATTGCTGGCAGCGAGTATGAAACGGTGCTTCCAATTAATTTATGAAATTAATAATGAAAATGCTGAACCCTGGTTGGCGTTGCGTAACGCGAATACGTTGCTTTCTTCCGAATTAATACAGTCACAGTCGATAACAACGTTTCGACGAGCTCTGGTAAATTGAGAGGATTTACACAATCGAATAGAATCGATATTATTCCGTATAGTCTCGCGACTATGTGAGAGTCTCGAATGTGTCTGCGCCAGTCCAAACCTGTCATCAATCATTCGCAATTCAATTTGTCTTCTTCGCCTGGTGCCATTAGAGCGATCTACGGGATTTCTATATAGATGTACCTTGCGGCTAATTTTACTCGACTTTGTATCTACAGCTGGAAAGAAAATAACTTTTTCTTACCGTTCGATTAGCCCGAGGAGAGTACGATCGGGATCGTATCAAGACATATCCGCCGCGGTGATCGCGTTCCCCAACGATCGCAAGCAGACGGAGGAACGCGCGTCCATCGAATAATGTCCGGTGGCCAGGCCAGGCCGAAAATTTTATTTAATATGAAATAAAACGCATTCCTGCGTGCTGTGCGTGCCAACGACGACGAGGAGGGCATCGACGCGGCCAGCATCCTCCTCTTGCGCGGCCATTGTGTTTCTCCTGTTTGCCGGGCTCACTCGGACGTAGGTATCCACGGATCGTCGCGGGTTCTCAACCTGCTCGGCCTGTCCCCCGTTTTTCCCGCGGCCAGAGGCAAAAGACACGGCGGAGTCGTCGGCCGTTTCCGCCACGCGAGGAAGGGCGCGAGCTACCGTGCGCTGCCGGCTTGCTCGCCCGGCCACGGAATTACGTGCACGCAAGTGACACGCACCTGCCGCGCGGAAATTTCTCGCCGCGCGGACTACTTCGGCGGACTTTGGACTCTCGTCGCATTTTCGAACCGTTATTTCGGCCGTGACGATGATCGAGGTACTCGTTACGGGGGGAAGAAAAGTTCGCGAGCTTCGATGAAATTCGCGTATATTGACTTTGATAACAGGAAGTAAGACGTACGTGTTAGACACATTTGATGTTCGAAAAATAAAGGTAAGAAATAATTTTTTAAGGACGAGAGATTTACGACAGAGCAATGGAAAATTCAATCGCAAGAATCTTGCGTGTCGTACTAGAAATCATTTACGTGTAGTCGATTTTATCTTGCCTTGAACGTCGTTTGACATATCATTGAATTTTTACACCAACTCTCGATATCTATCTATAACTATCAATAATTAATAACATATACATATATAATCAACAAACGATGTCGTATGTCCATCATCGCGCTAGTTTCAAGAATATTTTCCACTCATTGATTCCAGTCTGAGGAACGAGAGATCCTCCTTCTCTCCCTCGATTAATAAACACATGAGATGAGAGAGAACCTCTGATCGGTTGACGTTTCTTCGCGAGAGCCCGTGCACCGGCATAAAATGTATACGCGTTGCATAGCTTCGACGAGGGGGACACTGTCGCCACCGGCAAAAACACTATTGAGTTAATCAACTAATTTATAATTAAAATTCCACGGGACGAACTGGCGGGAGTCTCCGGCTGCGAGCCGCGCAAGAAGCTCCAGCCAGTGGCCGCGTGGTTTCGCGGTAATCGTCGTCAAATTCATAGAACACCAATTAACTCTTCACCGACGCTCTCCGGCTCTCCTCTTGCCCGGAGGTTCGTTGCCACTTCGGTCCAGCTCGAGACCAGCTAGAAAAAGTCGACCTAGTTCCGACGCCCGGAGTTTAGACTCGTTTCTTCCTTTTCGTCGCGTTTCGTGCTTCTTGCACGATGATGCTTCGTTGGAGGAACCGCGTGGACCACGGCAGACGTGTTTCGTGGAAGAGGTTCGAGACTCCGAGCCTCGGAATCGGGCGTTCCCTCGAACGTTCCTCCGAATACGCTTCGACAACGATTTCTCTTCGGGATAATCTCCGATATATTTTTTTTTCTTTTTTTTTTCTTTTTCGGTCGACGATTCGTCGTAAGCAGAGGCGGAGAAAGTGGAATCTTCGCCCGATCGCCTCGTCGATTTATATTGGCGACCATGTGAAAAATACGAGGAGCTGTTGGAGTTGTCCAGGAGGCAACGAAGCAGCGATACGAGGAACGCCGCTTCTGGAACTCCTTGTCACTTGTCATGGTCCGACGAACACGTTGCCGAGATCGCATTAATTACGCGTATTAGAGCCATCTTCACCTTCCCCTCCCGGTGTCCTCCTACCTATCTCGCGCCACCCACATGGATGCAGGATTCTTGTTGCTCCACTCCACGGATCGAGATCCTTAACCCCACGAGCGTCAAACGTAAAAAACAACGCAAGACCTTTCGAGAAAATTTATTTATTTCAACGCAATATATATATATATATATATATATATATACGGTTTTTAAATTAAATTGGAGAGAAAAGAAAGAACGAAATCTCGGAGCGGAAGAAAGCAGAAAGTTCCCGCAGCGGGGAAAGAGAGAGAGAGAGAGAGAGAGAGAGAGAGAGAGAGTAAGGGGAGGAAAGAGAGAGCGAGGAGAAGGGTCGAGACTGCCTCGGACGGGGAGGCGTCGGGCCCCGAACGGGCATAACGAGTTTTTGCCCTTGGAAATTTGTTAAGGGGAATGTAAAGAGAATAAGTGGCGATTCCCTTTCTCCCGTCCGTTCGTGCCTGACCGGCTGGTTCCCGTGGCGTATATAGGAGTCGCAGCCAGCCAGTCAGTCAGCCGGTCGCGGCCTGGCTCGCTCGGTTGATTGACTCCCGGGAATTGGAGGCACGGGATACCAGAAACGAGCGGCGCTAGCTTAGCGAGACTTAAAAAGGAACTGGAGCCCCGGAGGTTCGCGTGTGTCTTTTTGCGATCGCAGCGCGCTCCCTTTAAGCGCGCGCGGATCGACGTGCTCGCGTTTCACGGTGTCTTTCAGCCCTCAGAAACGATCCGACCGACCGATCGCTCGGCCGCCGCCGCCGCTTTTCCTCTCTGCCGACCACGTCCCCACGTGGATGTGTCTGGCTTCGTGCCTGCCTCTAGCCGCTCGTTCACCCGGTGCCTGGCCAGTCATGGCTCGTTTCATCCATGGGAACCGATCTTTCGTTGCTTTCGTCGCCACCGAAGCTCTTCCCATTCGAATCAGCCGAGGAAAGAGAACGCGATTTCGATTCTTTCGAGTTCTTTCGTGTCGTTAGTTAAACGGTCGTCGCGTAAATCGCTCGCGTAATCGCGTCCCGACGAGCTCGCGAGTTGAAAGAGTCGCGTTAATCGGACCAATTAATCGGTCGAATACGTTGATCGAGCGAATCGTTGAGTGAGTCAAAGGGGTAAAGTTGCGGAGCGACGGAGCTTGTCGAAGCGGCGGTCGGTGTTTGGCGGCCTCTTATACGCTGCGCCGTGTCGAAGTGAGACGTTAAATGCGGCTCGTACGTTTCGCTGGTCTCACAAATTCCCATTAGGCGCGATCCCCGATTCCTCGGGACGGTGTTAAACGGCCAGCCGGGTTTTTCGTCGGATCGGCCGGCACGGCGTGTTGAATTCGGCGGATTCCAGACGTCCGGAGGCACCCGGCTCGCCGGTCATTGTCACCGTTCTCGCCCGTATTAGCTGCGGCGGCGGCGGCGGCCTCGCTTCACCGTCCAGGAGCGGCTTCGTGGAGATTAATTAGGGACGATGTTTTAGCGGCAAAAATGAGCCGGGGCAAGAAGCCGGCACCGACGCCAGCCGCCTTGGACTCGCGCTAACTAACCGGCCAACGCCGCTGATCGCCAGAGCGCCTGTGCTCGTCACCACCGGCTACAAGAACGTGCTACAAATTAAGCCCAGATCGGCAGAAACCATCTCGAAAATTCGGTCTCCTTCCTCTCCTCTCCTTTTCCTCTTCTCTTCGTGTATAGTTCCTTCTTCTTGGTAAAGAATCACTGCGCATCGTCGCAGCGAATTCCGCGCGATTCGAACCTTTAATTGGGCCTTATCGAACCGCTTGTACGTCGCGAGAAATATCTTCGTCGGTCGGGAATGATTGCTTCGGAGCGTGGAAATTTCGTGGTTGAGCAAGTTGAGCGATCTATTCGTGAGTAAATCTGTTTTTTCCCCCATTTAGTGGCGCAACTCTAAATAATAAATAAACTAAATAATTTATTCGTGTTTCTAGCCTAATCGTGAAAATTATGAATGAAAAAGAATGAAAAAGTTTTACGATCAAAAAGAATAAATACCAGAATTCGTTTGTTCGAGGATCGTCGATCATCGTCAGAGAATGAGAAGAATCTTCTCTAGTCTAAGAGAGTCTAATCTAAAAACGTTTCACGATGAAAGAAAAAAATCTTATATCTATCTGCTCTGGTTTCTAAGAGAGAAATATCATCCTCATACTTGCCGCAAAATGACTTTTTCGGAATTATCATTCTACGATTTCACATAGAGAGCTTTAAAAATCCTTCGTGAACTCGAAAACTTCCGCTCTGCGGTGGAAGATGTAGTCTACCACCAGAGGATGGCCGTGGCTGCCAGAAGCGACTCGATATTCAAGGAAGAATCGGCGGGAGAAGGCGAATTCCATAGATCGACCTCCTTCGACGATTTCGAAACGGTCGGTCAGAGAAGACCCATGAATACGTCGGCGGACGTCGCGGGTTCTGTCTTTTGGCAACGTCGCAACGATTATCGTCGAATTTATCGCGCTCGTTTCGTGTCATCGTGTCATTCATCGCGCGAACTATTCGGAACCGCGCGCCGTTTTATAGAGGCACTGCCAATTTTCACCCCCGGCTTGTCTTCATAATTTCTCGCTATGTTTAAGACACCATCACTCTCTCTCTCTCTCTCTCTCTCTCTCTCTTTCTTTTTCTTTTTCTCTCCCTCTCCCTCTGTGTTGTATATACATTTTACATTTACACCTGCCCCACCCGTCTCGGTTTCTAGACAACACGAATTATCGCGCCAATTTATTCCGACGATAGCAGGCTACCTTAACGCGTCTGTTCTTTTACCGACGCTAATTAACCGACGTTTCATGGCGCAATGTAATTAGCGATTTTTCTGTTAAATTGCTTCTTGCGAACCTTTACTTTCGCGTCTAGCACGTGCAGCAGGCAGATCAAATTCAGCATAAAATCATTAGCGTATTGGTAGAAGAACGTATTAGACAAGTGCGCGAGTTGAACGCTCTGACGGACGGTGAACGGTGTTGCGATTCTTATTACGACTTTCATCGTATATGTATAATTTCCAGTCAGATGGGATGTTTATTCATGAACAATGAAACTTAATTCACGGAGCTACAGGGGGGTTGCAGTGAAATTTAATTCGACGTAAAGTAACGGTGGCTTCGTTTAAGAAATTTAATGGGCAATTAACAGTGGATGTTGTAACTCGTGGTATTTACGAGCAGTGATTTTTCCGAGCAGCCTTGATCTTTACTGTATCAATTAAAACTTTCGTGGCTCTAGCCGCTAAAGTTATCGAGACAATTACCATCAATTTTTCCGGAAAATTTGATCGATCTTTTCAGTTCTCTGATACAAGTATCGATAATTACTGTTAACACTAGAACTACCGACGATTAAAGTATAATATTAAAGTTAATAACGCAATAAAGAACCACAAGCTTCTGTTAATATATTTTATTAGAAATCACTCGAGTATGTTATAAATGTATAAAGTTTCTATAGAAAAATATAAATTGGTCCATTCGACCATTTTGATAGATCCAATGTTAATTTCTCCGTGCGTGCGCGTATAAACAAAGAGCAAACGTCGAGTTTCTACAAACAAAGAAGACGACAGAATCTGAAAAAATCACGTCAAGTTTATTCCCGAAGTCGAAGCCGCTCTGTTTCGGACTGTTCTACAACAGGTATCGCAGTTGATAATCGTGACTATTCCTCGAGTAGCTTCGCAGCATCAGCAGGAAGCCAGTGGCCGGCGCCTTTATCGATCGATTCGCCGTGTCGATCGGCAGCCGAGGCGCTAATGGGTTAGCCAGTTGGAACACGAGTGCCGAGGTACGGGCACGGCCGCGAAAAATCCGCTCTTTCTCGGTGCTCGTGCGCTCGCGGCTGCAACATATGTAAATGGCGCGCAAGAGAGCGCAACGACGATGTAGCGGCAGAAACGCACACTCTCTCTCTCTCTCTCTCTCTCTCTCTCTCTTTCTTCCTCTGTCTTTCGCGTGTTTGCCGGACCCGTTTCTCCGGGGCGTGCTATCTCTCGCCGGCTCGCGCGGAGACACCGAGTCGCACCTAGGAATAATAAATAGAGATAGAGCAGCGTAGATAGCCGACACGGGGAGGTCAGCGCGAGGGGAGGCCGCGTGTCCTGCCCACGCAGAGATTATCTCGAGGAATTATGAGTGACCGCTCGAGCTTCTAGGTTATGTAAAGCAGACACGGCTATCGACGCCGTTCGCCCGTGAAATGGTCGACGGTTCTGGATACCAGTCGTTTAGACGTCTGATCGGTCGCCGACCGGAGCAACGGAGGGTCGAATCTTCTAGTTGGCGTTGGTGGAAAGGGTTGGTGGAAACTGTGTTGAGGGGAGGATTCGTTTTGCCAAATTGTTTCAGCCTCAACTACCGTCATTGAATCGTGAGAAATTGAGGTTTAATAGAGGGTTGAACGTTTAATTGCAGGATTATCACTTCGCTCGTTATGATGACGTACAAGGTACGAATTAAAATTGCCGCGAATTGCCTGTGATTCGAGATTGTTATAGAATTTACACGCGACACAATGCTATGGGTTTCAAGGCTCAAGTTTCAAGAACGATCATAAGTATCTCGATCTAAGAATCTCGATCATAAGTATCTCGATCTAAGAACGAACATTCAGTATCTCGCAGACAAAGCGACTAATCGATCTTTCGATCGTTCCAATCCCACCCGACGATATTGCTGAACTCGTCTCGTTTCTTCGTCCTCGATCATCTGTCAGCAACTCCAGCCACTCCCGCGATCTTTCTTGCGATCTACGTAATTTACGGAGAGGATCGTTTCGCGCGAAAATAATCGTCGTAACAATGGAAAAGAAGCGGTGTACGGCGTCAGCCGTCCGTGAACCAGCGCAAACGCTCGCAACTCGTCACTTTTTCCTTTTTTTTTTTTTCTACGTGTTATTCTTCCGTTCTACAATCGGGCACGGTCGCGCTCGTTTCGCGCTTGATCGATATCGACAATGTTCACCCGGATCGAAACGGTGGCACGTTGGCTCGTATTATCACGTCGATCGAGGTCGATTATCTTCGCGACGAAAAGCGAAGCGGGCAGCTTCCATCTCACAATCAGTGGCATCTCGATTGCAATTCTTTTCCCTTCGTCTTCTCTCGCCTTCTCTTCGATCCTTTCGTTCTATTGCTTTCTTGTCGCTGGAAAAACAGGCGAATCGACGATCTCCACCTTTACCCCACTTCGTCGTATGTTTCAATTAAACGCAACAAAAGCCCCGGGGGGAGGGGAGGGGGGAAAGGAGGGGAACGAATTTTCGCATTTTTGCAAGACGCCGGGTAATTGCGACTTTCATCGCACCGTGAAGCAAAGAATGCCATTCGCGCTTTTAATTCCCTTTTGCACGGGGCCACGGAAAGTCAGTTTTTCGTGCTGGAACGCTCTTTAGCGCCGGGGAAGCAATTAGTGCGGAATTAGCCGTGCCCTCTGCCAGTTTCTCCCTTCCATCCGTCGCTCTCTCTCGGTCTTCGTCTCTGTCGTTGCACGTGAGAGATCATTCGACCAATGACATTTCCACCCCTTGACGAGTGACCCCGAGAAAGAGAGAAGCGCGCAAAGCGAAAGTAACTTCACATCTCGTGAAACTGATTCGTTGATGCACGTTGCTGTCAAAATCGAAGTATTTTTTAATTCTTTGCACTCTGGTGTTAAATAAAAATAAAAAAAAAAAAAAAAAAGAAAATGAGCGAGTAATGCAACTTTTATGTATAATCGCCGAAAATGAGAAAAACTCGACTAAAGCTTCTCCCTTTCTTTTGTTTCAGACGTCACGGGTAAGTGGACAAGCGAATTCTTTCACTTTTTTGTCTTTCTTTTTCCCTTTTTTCCTTTCCCCCTTTTTCTTTTCTCGCCGGGTCGAGCCGATTCTTTTCGGCGCGCGGAAATCCATCCGCGCTTTAATGATCGCAATTAGAAAAACGGCCCGTTGTACTTGACTAGCCACGTCGGTTTTCACGTCGCGTGTTCGACGAAACTTCTTCACAGTTTCGAAAATCGTAGTCGTGAGTTTTTCACGTACCGTTGTTCTGAAATTTATACTCCCCGATTATTATTCGGTTTGAAATTAAATTGATCGATTCTACTATGTGATGAAAATCCTTCAGTCCAATCAAAGAAAATGGAACATCGACTCTAGCTTCACACAAGATCATAAGTATTTGATCGTAAAACGTATCGCGTTCAAAAAGACTGAAAATACGTCGTGTAATTTTAGAAATGACTTTTCAAATTATTTATCATTCGTTGCCAACAGCGAGGAACAAACACAACAAGAAATTAAATTCGTTTTTGCCGATCTAAAATCGTTTCATGCAGATCGCGATTAACACAGTGTTTGCGAACGCAAACACGGCCAGTTCCATCGCAATGGTTTAATTACAAAATAACAAAGTTCCAGGTGCCTCGAAGGAATGGCGGTGGTTGTACGGGAACGATCGCGAAACGATCCGTTTCTCGTAGTCGATGGTCTTTCGCGGAGCGTTTCTTTGGTTGGCGTTCTCTGTTGGCGCGTACGGCGCGCGCCGCCGTAACGAGCGGCTTAATTAGATTAATTAGATCGCAACCGAGGCGGATCGCGCGCGTTCCGTGATCTGTCGTGATCCGCGATCGCCCCCGCTGACGTTACGTTTTCATTTCCGCGCCGATTCATGGCGCTGGCTCGTTAAGGAATCGATCAGCAACGATTGTAATTTTCGCGCGTGTCTCGTTGACTTGTATCCTATCACGCTGGCGAATTACTGTCTCTTCACAAATTTTGGCAATTTTATCTCGCGCTGTAATTCTCGACGTAACTTTTGTTTCATACATTCGATGTTATTGTTAACCCTTTGCCCTGTCACCTTGGTTCCAGACTTGTTAGGTGAAAATTAATTATTATAATAAATTTAAATTTGTGATATATATATATATATATATATAAATTTAATAAATTTAAATGTGAAATTCAATCTTTAAGCATTTATTTTTCTAATGTTTGGACATTTGAAAAATAAATCTTAACGTACAATTCCGATTCGAATTCCCTTTTCTTTTTTTCTTTCTTCTGAAGCGTGACTCGATATTTTGAGACAAAGAGATTAAACACCGATCGGCACCGCTTCTGAACGGCTCGGCGTTACGTGTTCTCAGTTTCTGGCAAAATTTCACATCTACGGTGGACGGTGGAAACTTCAATCGTGACCACGCGCAACCTCGCAATTTCGATCGCGTTCTCGTCGACTTGGCTTGCGGGATTTTTGTCGCCCCGTTCCGCGGCGCCGGTTTCTCGTCGCGTTTATAAATAGGTTTTTCGGGCGCGCGCGCGCGCGCGTCAACATCGCGGCTACATGCTAATTTTACTTAAATCGTATATCAAAAGCGTAATCTACCGTGCGTCGCGCGGGCGCGGGCGCCGTGGAATCCTTAACGATGTAATTAATATGTAAACTGTAAAATCTGCACCGCGGCCGCCGTGAGTCGATTCCTATAAATATGTATGCGACAGAGATCGGCCAGAGGTGTATTCTTCATTATAGATCATAACCGGCCAGCAGTTTTGCCGGTCGTATATTTTTACCCATCCATCGATCACCACATGTATATTCGCCGAGCATACATGCACGAGATTTCACGCTCGCACGACGCCGCGCAACTTTCGACGCGTCGACGGAGAGACAACGGCTCCGTCGATCTCGTAATTAATAACGACACGTCCGTCGTACAGTCTTTTCCACCGCCGATGAATATTTATGCACGCACGCACGCACGCACGCACGCACGCACACACACACACACACACACATTTTATTAAACGCCGGTGTCCGGCGAACGCGAGTCGCGTTTCGTAGCGAGGCAAGGGTCGCGTTCATCTACCAGCGACTTTCGCGCTTCTCCTCGCAAGGAGAAACGCCCCCGAGTCACGAATTATCCGCGGATAATACATTCGGTCGTATATCAGGCTCGTTGCGCGGTCGCGCGAAGTAATTAATACATAAACGGCGAAAGCTGCCGGCAACGGACGCCTATAAATATTTATGCATTGTATTATTCAGCCGGTGAAACGAGCCGGATAACGACGACGCGGTTGCCGCCGGTGTAATCTCGAAGAATAGAAAAGGCGGATTGCGCGGGGCAATAATTTTTCCACGCACCAACCATTCTTCGTCGGAGAGAACAGAGAGAACAGAGAAAAATCCTGGAATTAGGAAAAATACTGTCGAGCGCATCGATTAATTCTCGAAGAGCAAAATTTCATATCCTGTTTTAACCAAACGTCGAACGACGAGTTGTCGTTGACTGGCAACAGTCATTGATCGAATCGCGAAGCTGATCGGAAGTAGAATTTGGACTGGTTGTCTGATAAAAAATTTACGCGCGTACAGAGAGATAGAAACGAGAGTAGATGATGGAGACACGTGCTTTTTAATTTTTAAAGCACCTTGCAGTTTTTGACAAAAAACGTGTAGCGCGAAATACGTTCGCCATGCGACCTGTCGCTTAGGCGTAATTACCGAGTGTGCTTCTAAGCATTCATTAACGGATCTCAGGTGTCCCCCGTGGGAGCGGCGGGTTAGATCGATGCCGACACGGGCTTGTCTGCGCATTGTGTCGAATCTGCTCGCGACTCGATCATCCCGTCGCATCCCGGAGATAATTAAAACACCATCTCGAGAAGCTGGTGTTAACGATCCTGGGAAAGTTGCGCGAGAATCCCGGCCTCCGAGTTCCTCCTCATTCCTCTTCGTCTCGTGAAAATTACACTTGATTACATTTTTCTCCGTTCTACGAGGAACATTCGGTCAATCGAGAGTCTCTTCTTTGTGGAAACGCGAATGATACCAAACGCCCTCGTTCTCATTCATGCTAATAGCAATATCGTGTACCGAGCGTTAAAGCGAACACCGTAAAACAAGGGCGGGAAAGGAATCGATTCCGTATAGACGGCTTATCAAAAACCAAACGGCTCGAAGCGTTCACCGACGCATAATTCGCACTGGAATGAGCAATCCGAGCCGATAAGCCGAGAGCAACTCGAGCCATCTGGAGCGGCGAGNTTCAAAAAAAAAAAAAAAACGCTGTAACAATCACGGGACGGACGTTCAAGCTCCATTTAGGCGCGTTCACGGTCAACGCCACAAGGACTTTCCCCTTGTGGGACGGTGGTCGCTTCGAAGACATCTGCAAATCCATCCAGCTCGTCTCCATTTTACGTCCACCGTATTGCCCACTTTCTTCAAAACACACACTGTGTATTACTTTAACGTGCCGTAAAATCTGCATAAGTAAGGGTAACCCCCCCCTTGGCGGGTGGCTGAGAAGGCGAGAGAAGCGGCCGGCGGACCGGGAACAGGCGAGTGGGGTTAATTAAAAAATTCAGTAGCCAAGGTAAATGAGGAAAATTAAATTTTATGGGCGCGCGGTTAATCCCGTGGCGCGGCCACGTATTTATTGGCAACCAGGGCCTCGGTCGAGCCTGACGTAATGGGAACGATTTTCGGGAAGAACCATCGGCCCGATAAGATAAGCATCCTGTACGTTCGCCTCTTTTATTTTCCTATACGCCGGACGACGTTGTCCGACACCTCCTCGAGGTCCATCCTCGTCTTCCTCTCTGCTCGTTTCCCCGTGTTTCCATTCCTTTTAGAGAACCGCCTGGATCGTGCGACAATTAGAATGCAAATCTACTAGACGCGCTCGACGCGTGTAAAATTTCACTGAGCCAGCTGGCCAGCCGATCCTCTCGTCTCGCGTCGCACTTTCGCAGCTGGATATCCGTGAAATTTCGCGCTCTCGTATTAAATCAACGCACGCTCCCGGTTTAATTAACACCGACCGAGTTCGGTTTGTTTTTCAAAGTTAACCGCTAGTAAGAACACGAGTACTTCTTTTTTTTTTAAGTACTTTGTCATCGAGAATTCATCATTGTAATTGACACGTCGCGTTCTAATCATCGGTGACACGTTCACGTCGTAAATCCTTTCGAAAGCAAGACGTACCTTGAAACGATTCAGATCGGATGGCAGACCGCAACAGAGATACAGAGATTCTTACGAGCGGAAATACGACAGTATTAAAGTCGGTTTTACATCGGCCAGGAATGGATACGAGCACCGGTTAAATGTCGATCGTATCGGGGATTTTCCTTCGCGCTTCTATCGCGCCCACCCTCTCCCCCTCCCGTCGGATTTGCCCCTAATAGTGATTCTTACGAGTTTCAAGGCATCGCGCAGTTTCCCCGATGCCCCCCTCGAACGGTCCCTTAAACGACTGTTTGCTCCGGTTACGCTCGAAACGATCGCGAGAACTCGCCTTTGCCCGCATTGTAATATTTACTGGGCGATAAAGGTATCGGGGAATTTGGTTGGATCGAAGGGAAGCTTCTAAGACGCTTTTGACGAGAGCATCCTTCAGTAACTGGTCCAATCTTCACAGTTGGAATGCGTCTATATATATACTGTTCAAAGTCGTGTAAAAAATATATTGTCATGAAAAGAATATAAAATCCACTTTGATCAAAAAAGCACTGAGGCATTATGCTTGAAATACAATTTATTAAAGAACAAATTTTTCCAGCTGCATTAATTGATACTGTAGAGATAAGTGGCAAGATAATTTTAATGTCTCCAGGTCCAGCGAATATAAGCTAGAGATATTATCTTTAACATAATAATCTTTAATGTCATAATTATCTTTAACGCGATAAGATCTATTAAGTTACCACGAGAAATATCAATTTTTGTCCTTCTCGAAAAGGGACCACGAAAAATGGTTCCAATTTTTCGCGTCTGTCTTCCACAGCCGGAAGCTGGATGGCGTCCCCGCTGGGACGTACGCGTCTTCCCCGACGAAGTTGCGGTCGCTCAACAAATAGATTACGTGCTCGTCGAGGGTTTTCCACGGGGTTGTCTCGCGTCGCCGCTGCTCACACACGCTACTCACGTAGTCATCCCTCTATCGCGTTGCTCTCGCTCCTCTCCAAAAATTACAACGCGTTAGCCCGAGATCCGCTAAGCATTCCATTATTAAATCTACGCCCGTATTACCGTATGCCGCGCGAGAGGGGCCCGGTATCCGAAGGGGGCCGACATTAGGATTCAACCGGCGTCGGAACCATCGAAACCATCGAAACCATCGAAACCATCGCCGATTCGGAGAGCTGGAGAAAGGCTGGCATAGATTAACCGTAATAACTTGCTTCGGCTTGAGCGTGCGATCGCGTTTAATCGCGCCACGTGATAACGTGACTTCGATTCGATTGCTC
The DNA here is from genome assembly GCA_002806875.1 of Lepidotrigona ventralis hoosana. Taxonomy (NCBI): domain Eukaryota; kingdom Metazoa; phylum Arthropoda; class Insecta; order Hymenoptera; family Apidae; genus Lepidotrigona; species Lepidotrigona ventralis. The sequence goes on along the minus strand of NIPQ01103778.1, from coordinate 26,869 downwards.
TGTTTATCGCGTTCTCGTTTTTGTTGTTCGATATGGTTGAAGGAACTGATTCCATTTTAAAGAGACATTCAAGCTCGTTATTTCCCATTGAAGCATTGAAAAATTCTAGTAACTTTAATAATAATATAATATTGAATAAAAAAAATCACGTAGGAATAAGAAGTCTTCTCTAATACAAAATTTATTCAAAGTGACAACAATGATCTAGTTCCCTTCAAGGAGCATTAATTCCACTAGAGAAAAATTTGGCCTCAAGTCAGGATCCGAACACTCCAATTTTTCCGTCTAATGAGAAAAACTTACTCGTCTACAAAAATTAAAAGATTCAACGTTTTAAATTGAAACGTCATTCGATGTATCATTACGTGTTAATACGCGATCCATGTAAGATCAATTCATGCGGAAGATTGAACGTGGAAGAGGTGTGAGAGTCCATTAAATTTAAAAACTTTCGAATTACGCGGGACACTCGTTGAAACGCGACCAAGTGTCGAACAATACTTTGAATAAATGACCATTGATCAAGATCCGTGATCCGCGAGTCGCGAAATTAATCGCATGGCCTCTTCCACCGGCTTACTTGCCAACGATTCGCGGATTTAATTTCCCATTAGCGTGGTCACACGTTGCTCGTCATTAAGGTTGTTTATTTGCCGCGACTGGCGAACGATCGACGCTCAAGTTGACCAACTAGAAACGATGGAAGCGTTTCATTAGAGAAACACGTTTGCATGGCACGATATTTTTTTTTAACTTCTCACGCCAGCTCGATAACTTATGAAAATCTAACGAGCGCGAACGTTCGATAGCTACAGGCTGCTGAAAAAAAAAAGAAAAAAAAAGAAACGTTAATTATCGACCGAAGAACACAAGTCGCCGATCGACTCTCGCCAACTGGTCGATCCTCGATGGATTTGACTTTCAAATCATTCGACGTACTCTCCCTTCTTCAAATATTAATCGCGCGCTGGGGAACTGAAGACTCCATTCGTCGCGATTCTCAGTATTTTGTAAGGATTAGTGCTTCTTCTAAAAATGATATCGTTCGTCGAGTGATGATTTTTTATCGGCATTGCAAGAATAGCACGAGCTGTTGAGCTGAGTCTTTATAATTTATTCAACGCCATCACACGGCACAATTCTTTGGTTATAGATACAAGCACCTTTTTTTTATACGTTTCCGGATATAAAGATAAAAGCGACTGGAAAGTGTCTTCAACCCTTCCATAGTGGCTGGCGTGGTAAAATAATTTGCCTTTTCTTTTCTGTGTTATTAAATTAAATTAACGACGTCAATTAGAAATTATTATTCGATTTGTATTATTTATATTATTACATTATTATTTATATTGTTTTATATTATTATCGAACGAAGTTTTATTTCGCGTCAAATTTAATAAAATGAACTGGCGATTGAACTCATTTATCCGACTGCGAATTTTTATTGTGACGAACGATAGAGTGATAAAACTTGGTGCAAAGACTCGAATAGTGAATAACCAGATATATATTGCCCCCTCCCTCCCCCCGTTGAGTTCAGATAAGAGAAATTCTACTTCCTCAATTTCCAATCTAGTTCTATCTCTCTCTCGTATCGAGTCGGCCTTTCGTCGATCGGAAAACGCGCGAACAGAGAACGACGGAGAGAAAGAGAGAGAGAGAGAGAGAGATAGAAAAGAAAAACGAGCGAAAACCCGCTTGGTGAGCGCGATAATCACCGGTCCGATCAGACTTCAAATTTGACAGGGCACCGGTGGCGGTTTGCCCTGTTCCCCGATAAATCTCCGACCACGGCCACTCCGAGCCCCCTGCCGCTCCGTGTCCGTCGTCGGATCGGCATGCCCGACCGAGGAGAAGAACAGTTCCAGCGGCACGATTTACCGGCAAAACGAGTGGAACCGCTGCGAAAAACCGGAACGTTCTTGACGGACGGGTGACTAAATCGACCCTAAAGTAGTACCGTCGCCTCGGACTCGAAAGAGATACGAGGCGATCTAACTCGACCAGTCGAACGAAGGAAGAAACAGAAGGATCTCTACTAAGGTCGAGAGAGAGAGAGAGAGAGAAAGAGAGGAGAAAGCACCTTGCGGTCTGTTCTTGTCACGGAGGCCGGATACCCTTAGAAAAACTTCGCGCCTGTGATCTCACCGCGCGAGAGGATTTAGAGTTGTTTATCTACTTATTATGTCAGCCGGGGCTAATTGGGCATATTTGAGGATCGGTCCACCTCCGATGGATGCTCGCACGTATACGTCTCTCGGTGTATAAAAGAGATCGGGGGGCAGTGGTCGTCCGGCCCCCTCGTCCGCGGCACTGTTGCTCCACGTTCGTGGCATTTCGCGGGGACCGCGATTACAAGGGGATAATATCTGGCCACGGAAGGGGGAGGGAGCCGTGTCCACGCTGGTTGCTACGCTCCTCTCCGAGGTTGAGGCAAGAAAGCTCGCATAACTTTCGACGATCATGACTTGGCTACCATCCGTCTTTAGGGAACTATCGCGCCATCAAGCATCCCACCCGTTGGGGCCCCGTGATCCTCACCGTCCGTCCTCTCTCGTTCCTCTCTCCCTGTTTCTCTCTGGCCTCTCGTGTGCTCTCGTCTTTGTGCCTCTGTGTCTTTTTCAAGCCGGTAACGTCTCCGTGCTCCGCCTTTTTCTGCGTCTTCCCTGCTGAAGATTTCGTGCGGCATCAGTTCCCCCTCGTTCCTCGATCGAAAGATGCATCGCTTCATTCCGCGCCGGCGGACGCAGATTTTCGAGGCCGCTACCGAGCGGAATGTCCCGAGCCTGGCTTTATCGGTGATCGATCTTGAAAGGTGCACGCTCGCCCGAGAGATCGCCGGTGATCGTGGAATCGCCGCGGCTGATACCACGTTTCCACCGTCGAATTCCTGACATCCGTTCACGCGCGACCCCTCGTGATAGCGTTTTTCGTGCGATCGTCCTCGCGTGAAAGGGGCTTCCGACGGCCAAGGAAACTCGAGATCCGTGAGACGATTCCGGGGGGTTAGAATCGAAAGTCTCTTTGAAAGTTCGATTCATTACCGATAGACGATTGCTCGAGTTCTGATAGGAGTATCTCCTCTCTTCACAAACTTTTCACGGAATTTAGATAGGAATTCACTTCGCCAGACCAAGTAACTTAATGTCACTTGAAATTTTCTCAAAATACAAATTTTATATTTTTGTTTTGTTCGTTGCGTCGTTAAGTGACGACGTGATACATTCAAGATTAAGTCGTGCGTCTTTTTTTCACGAGAATGGCCATTGAAAGAGGCGGAGGATAGAGTCTTATCCGCGCGCAGCAAGGCGGTGCTGTTTATTAATATGATTTATGGGGAGGCGAATTACCCTTCGTCTTTCGTTTTGGCCATGGTTAGCTGCGAGGTTATTCCAGCCTTCCCGAGGTCTCTTCCGCCTCGTGTCGAATCGATCGATTCTTGTTTTGCCTAACCACGAGACCGTTCGTTCGAAGGGGGATCTCGTTCGAAACAGCGCTGGTTACCCCGTCGATTCGGTGCCCTTTGTAACGGGACTCGAGCTGGATCGTGTCGGGGATTTGGTCCTTTCTCTCAGAGGGCCCGTGTCAAATCGTGTCGCGAAATTTTATACTGCCTGACGGATCGTAATTGCAGTTGATTCATGTCGTGTCGCGGTTGAATCGGCGCGAGTGCCAGTCGATTCATAAACGTCAGACAGGTGTGAGAAAAGTTTGTGTTTATGCAAATTCAATAATATTTGGTTCAGACTTTTGCAACTTGTCTTTTTGTATCTCGGATTAAAGCGATCCAGAGGGAACTTGAATTGAGTAAATTCAGCGTTCGCAAACGTAGATCGTTGTTTAATTTGAATCGAAATTAATAGAATCCAACAATAACGATTGAGAAAAAAAAGAACAAGAAAAAAGAAATCTTTGGAGTATCTAGCCTTCTCAGAATTGAATTGAATTCACAGAAGCGTAACAATATCCCTAGAATCTTTCTTGCGCCAACATCTTAGCAATTCTCTCGTTCTCCTACGGAGGTCTCGACATTTGTACCACGTTCTTGCCGCTCGAGTTGTGCGATCGCGCGTCTCCACGATCGTTCCGAAATGGTGCACGGTGTCTCCGCGACTGGTACTATCGGTTCCATTATCCATAAAGGAATTAACGACTTTCTTATCGCGAGTAATCGACTCCGTTGGTCCACCTTGGCCGCGTGAGCGTCCACCATGCTCGGTGGAACGGGTGGGAAAGAGCTGCTCAGCGGACGATTTATCGTACAATTAGCACCGTTTATCCGGCCAGGCGGCGGAACATAAACCCCGAAAAGGCATGCGTATAACCGGACGACCGGTTTAACGACATCCATCGTGGCGTTCGCGTAGAATCGCGGACCGCCGGTATCGCGGTTCCGAACGCGTCTTGCAACTTAATAAGCGGCCGGTTGGCTGCCCGATCCGACCGCTCGTTGCACGCTGCTGGCAAAGCCGCTTGGACGAGTCCGCGAGTCTTTGGTCCAAGAGTGCGCGCTCGACCAAGCGAGAAAGCGAGCGAGAACACGGGCCCGGTGTGTGCACGCTGCTGGCCGAGGCGTGTAAACGCAGCCGGAGATTCGTGGGTCTGCGTTATTGGCCGGCGTCACGCGATTTATCGTGCTCCCGTCGGTTATTGTAAATTGCCCGATGAAAGAGCGAACGGGACGGAAAATTTAGTGGCGCGATTATCATATTCCTATGACGTTCTATTTGGGTTCGAGGGGGCCGCGCTTTGCCGCGGATAAATTCGCGCGCTTATCGCACTCGCGGAGGGCCGAGTTTACGAGATAATATCGCTCAGTCGGCTGCGTTTTGTTTTTTTTTTGGCTGGTTTCGCTCCGGTCGTCCGCTTCGATCGACGAAGTTGATTTTTGGTTCTTTAACCAACGTGCGCTGTTCGTTTGAACATGGACGAAGCATTTTGAGTCTTTCTCGACGCCTCAATAATTACTTTTGCTTCAAATTAACTTTGCATAATCGAGAAATGAACTTTCTCTTCGAGCGAATTGAAAAAAAAAGAATATGTTGATTGCTCTTGATTTGTGCGTCGGGAAATAAAATTTGAGCGCGAGAATTACGCTAATGAATCTGCTAATTTCGAGGAGAAATTCCGGGCAATCGGACGCTTAAATAAACAAGCGATCGGATGGCGGGAAAAATTTATAGGTGTGTAGAGCAACTAGGGATCGGACGGGGCGGTCATAAACGTTTGAGTTACGATCGATTCGGCCGACCCGTTCAAATTCCTATAAATTATATTTGTAGATGCGAGGCGGATTCGATTCTCGAAACGATAATTGTCATTTCTCTTTAGATAATACTACACTTCTTTGCGTTATGTAGATTGAATGGATACTAAAACGCTTGAGAATGTTCTGCAACGTTCTGAAAGCCTGCAGGAGCAATTGAACTTTGTAAAGGTTCTTTTTTATTTCGTAAATGAATAGAGCATTGAAACGACGAGGAAATTGTTGCCAGAGCTGTCGCCGGTGACAAACTTCCTTTGATAATTACCGCGATGAAAATTTGGAAAATTTGGAAAATAAACACGGTTGTTGTTCGATGGCAGGCGGTCAGCGGGCATACTAAAACACTCTCCTCGTTGCACGGCACGTACGTAGATCCCAGCCGGTCGGATCCGAGGCGAGAGGCGAATTCTCTGGTAGCCGGTTGACCGGCACGTATATACTATACGAAGTGGTTGGGATGAGGGAAACGCGCAGATCCGCACGAAAGTAGCGAGCGGTCAGCGTCGAATACCAAACGAACGACTGTCCGCCCTGCGGATGACGGTGGCGTGCTGTACATAAGGTATGATCGTGTCCACGGGCACGGATGCGAGCCAGAGAGACAGAGAGACAGAGAGAGAGAAAGAGAGAGGGGACAAAGGGAGAAGGGATGAGAGCAAGACAAAAGGTGGAGAGGCGCGAAAATCGCGTGGATCGAACGAGGATGGGACGAAAGGGAGCACGCGACGACGGTGGAATAAAAAAGGAGAGAGAAGAACGAGAGACCAAGCGAATCGATACAGAGACGACGACGACGACAACGACGAGGAGGACGAGGAGTACGATGTTGTGTTGCATCGTGCGGCCAGGGTCCACGTTCCCCTCGGGACCGGAACGGACGATTTCCTCGGGTTCTGATCAAAGGGAAGGCCGCTGGTACGCGTAAATTCTCACCGTGTAATATTTCATGAGTCGTTTCGCTTTGTCGATGGCGTCCGCGCGAGGAATAGGGAATGCGCCATGGTGTATGCCGGCCGACGAGCTGTGCACACTGTGCTCGCCACCGGCGTGGCTCACCTCGCCTCGTCTCGCCTCGTCTCGTCTCGTCTCGTCTCGCCTCGCCTCGCCTCGCCTCGCCGTCTCCTGATAGGCGAGCACATTCGACTCTGGCTTCTCAGCAAAGACCTGGTCGAACGAACGAACAAACTGGCCAGGGGAACGGAACGGCCCCGCCGGCCTGAAGGGGGATAATTGCACCGGACACGATCCGCTGTCTCGAGGTCTCTCACGCGAGACAGGAAGGCGAAGGAGGAGACCGAACGATGGAAAAAACAGGGAACGTCGGCCATTCGCGGACGGAGGTTCTGTCGCCGCGGAATCGGCCTCGATTCGTATAATTCCACTCTTTCCCTCCTGCATCTCCGTCTTCTTTCCCTTTGAATTATCGCGTTACTTGTTACTTATTACGCGCGTGCTCGTTAGACTCCTGATAACGGGACGCGGAATAACAGAGAATTACGAAACGATCAGCCGATAGATTGCTGAGAATTCAGTCGAGGTGAAGCGGCGGATTTCGATCGCGTAGAATCTCGTAGGTACAACGACGAATCCTGGTGATCTCACAAAGCTTTCAACTTTCTTGAACCCGATCGTTAAACGTCAAAAGATCGCGTACCGAGCGATTTTTTTTTTTCCTTTGGAATTGCTCGATGGTAATGACAAAGTTGATGTCACGAACAAGTAGAACTAAAGTAACTTGTTGACCCAGTGTTTCTCACGGACGAATTCGTCCTAGAAAAGCCTAGAAATTTCTCGCCAACTTTTCGACCGAGGTTAAGATAGATATTCGAAGGATATTCGATGATGGAAATTCGACGATTTCTCGAGACTCGTTTGCCTCCCTCAAATTGTCATCGCGAGATTTAAAATGCGATCCTGGTCGCCGCAGCCTCGCGCGCTGCATTCGAGATCGACGACGATTTAAGAAAATTCAAATCGTGAATTTTTTTCCACAATTGGTTGCCTCCGGTCCAAGGTCGCCGTTTCCAATTCAAATTCCGTCCGACTGTCCAAGTTTCGTTCGAAATTCCTCGGCCATCTGGACATCTGGCGAGTCTCGAGTATTCTCGCGGATCGCGCGTTCAGAAAACTGTACTTGGGGGAGGGGGGTGGAAAAAGAAATAAGTCCGACTAGAGAGTGGAGTTGGTCGGAGGCTGTTTAGAATTCACGTGGTGGTTCACACCCCGGACGTTTTAGCGAGTCTCGTGCCTCGCATCCGCCAGCGTTCTTTGCTCCAAATTTAAAGGCGCCCCGGATATATCCAGTGTCTTAAATTCGCTTTTCGCGATGCGGAAGCTATCAACCCGGTGAACGAACGAGAAAAATTCGAACGTCTAACCTCGAAAATTTAAATTCTCGAACGAGATTTTTTCCTTTTTTTTTTCATTTGAATTCGAATTAAACAGATTGGACGGGGAGTCGTTTGATATTCCCGAGTAATAAGTTGAAATCGATTTCGAACGGTGGCGCGGCGTTGCCCCGCCTCGGCCATCAAGAAGCAATCACGCAGAGAGAGAGAAAGAGAAAGAGAGAGAGAGAGAGAGAGACGGCCGTTTCACGAACCGGAACCGACCAGCGACGTCGGTACGTCGACTGATCGGACCGCGGCTCGTCGGGAACGTCACCGGTTCTCCGGTCGTCAAGGCTCCTCCGTGAAGCGCGCGGCATTTTTGTTCCTCCTGCGGACCGATAGACCGGCCGTGGGTTGACGTAACGTTCGATGCAAATCACTGAGTGACAGGTGAACGTGCACACACGGTCCGCACGGTGGATGCAGTTGCGCGGCGGCGGAACGTGACGCGGCTTGATCTCTTCGTTACCGGGATCGGGACCGCGAAAGGGAACGGGAGAGGCACGGGAAGCGATGCACCAGGCATCGGAAGCACGCGGCTCGATACGCGAAGAAGCGAAGTAGCGAGGGAGGAGGACAGACAGATAGAGATAGAGAGAGAGATACGTTTCTGTGGATGCACATTGCGCAATTCGCGTGTACGGAGGTACACGACGAAGATAAAAGGAAGCGCAGCGGGGACAACCACGCACTCACGAAGCCTCTCTGGGTTGCATGTCGTGCATCCATCGAAGAGGATCGCGGTAGTTATCGGAGATAAATCATTCGCGGCGAGCAAACCAAGTGGCGTACTCCAAGGATCAGCTTGTTGCGAACAGGAAGCGACCATTGGCGAACATGCATAGAAAAAGAAGGAAAGAGAGAGAGAGAGAGAGAAGGCTGGTAATCGATTCTTATCGTCGCAGACTCTCAGATACGCGAGTAATGAGAATTTATTTCAACTCTGTTATTCCATCACGACTGAGTTCTAGATTCGTTGGTCTAGATCGAGTTTGCTTGTACGGCGCGGGGATTATCGCGGGTTGGATACCTCTGACGAGCCGATTCGCTTCGATTGCTCGTGTTAAAAGTTAACGATGACACGGTGCGTCGTTACATCGCGTTTTAATAAAGCGGGTCGCATTAACCGCTGGTAATTCCCCTGCAAAATTAATTAATCTCTGGGGATAATCGCGGCCGCTCCAAGGCCAAGGAGCGTTCGTCAGCTCTTGGCGAATTTTCAGAGTCTCTTTCCGGAATCGTTGTTGCATTCGATTTTATTTAAATCTTCTTCATTTATTTGTTCGTCATCGATGCAGCTGTGTCTTCCGGTTCGCGAATTCTGTATCATTTCACAGACGAGTACTCGAGGGATGGATCCATCGAGGTCTGTAAAATTGTCTGTCCACGTCTGGATCGTCACTTCACGCGGGATCACGCGGCGGCTGTGGCGAGCGCGTCAACGCGCGGTTCGTAAATTCTCGGCGGACAAACTGGCAAGAATAGTTCGCATAATTCTTCAAGGCCTACCAGTTTTGACGGCGGCAGGCGGCCTATCTTGGCACAATCTCTTCCTCTCCATCCCCCGCCAGCCACCTTCTCTCTTTCTGCTCTTCCTCTCTCCCTCTCTCTTCCCTTTTGCTTCCTTCTCCTCCTTCTTCTTTTCTCTCTCTATCTTTTTTCTTGTTTCTTACCTCCGTTCTTTCCGAGCCGAGGTACGTCAGCATCGACTTCGGCTCGCGGAGCCTCTCGAGGAGACTAGATCCTCGTGGAACAGGGAAGGAGAGAGAGAGAGAGAGAGAGAGAGGCTGGAAGAATGCGGGTCCCGATGGCCGGAATAACGTAGCGCGCGGACACGAGGCGCGGTGAAAGTGGATCGTTAGCGCGACGCGTTATCACGACTCGGCGATTAATCGACAACCAGAGAGAGATAGAGAGAGAGAGAGAGAGGGAGAGCTCGCGTCCGTGTTTGGCCGAATAGGCAAATGAAGAAATTATTAGTAGGAGCGTGTACGGTTGCATCGGTCGTTGGAGGCTAATTAAATTGTCCCAGAAATTAAAGTGGACTCGGCTGATCACTGGCGAGCACACGCTTGCGCCGCTCGATTAACGAGTTCTTCGAAACTCTTATTAACCATCCCGTTATCGGTCCTGATCTCCGATAGTTCCAGGAATCACTAGGAACGATGCGTGCAGCGTTACGTCGTGATACAATCGGCGTACGTGTGTGTGTGTGTGTGTGTGTGTGTGTACACGTGGATCGAGTTGATTCTTGATTAACTCGCGTTGCACAATAAGGAATCGTCGTTGGTTGCCAGTAGGTGAACGGTTCGCGGATGATCGCCTCGCAGCTATGCCATTTCAGAGTCCCCTTGTTCGAAAACTGATAGCGACCCAAGATTAGCCGACCAGCTACGTAAGCGGTAGATCGAGAATCGATTGCTCGTAGTGAACGCCAGTTTGATCGAAATGTGGATCGTCTTGGAGCGTACAGACTTTCTTTTTTCGATTCTTTCGTCGAGTGCTACCACTGCAATTAATCTCGAGCACAGAGTTTAAATATAATCATTTTTCAGAAAAGAATTTAGTAGAAATTTGCCAGATTTTCACGCAACTCAAGAAGCTCGACAGTGAGTTTGTACATAACTGAGAACGACACTCGCTACAAGCGCGTAGCGCAACCATTTGTTCTTGAATCTTCATAAAGTCCATATATTTTTTTCTTTTTTTTTTTTTGTCATGGTTGCGCGATTCGAAGGCCGTCAAAAACGTAACAAGCCGAATTCGCGGCCCGTGACAAAAGCTAGTGGAAAAAAACCGTGGTGTTTATCCGTCCTTGATACGGAGGCTGTCCAATTCTCAGAATGACGCCACCATGCTCAAGAATGGAACATCGAGAAAAGAACGATCGAGATCTCCGGTTTAAATCGAATTCCCTTCGCGTCACATAATCGCGTGGTTCTGGTCATTCCAGCAATTATTACCTTTGGATCGATCGAGCTTCGTCGTGTCGTTCCTGGTATTCATTATAATATCACTGACAATAATCTCTTCGTGTTTTCATCGTATCTATATTTCCTACTTGAGCGTGGAAAATTGAGTTATTGGGAAAAACTGGCGACAAATTGATTATTTTAACTCTCCATTGGAACTTGGAATTCTTGCTTATTTGTGCGGAAGATTTTACACGGAGATTGAAGGATATGAAGCGCCAAGAACTTTGTTCTGTTGCTTTACATCACCAAGTATGGAGAAATCGCATCACAGAGGAAGAGTTTTCTCGTCAAATTAGGAAGTGAAAAGGAGTTTGATAAGCTCGTCTCACCCGGACGCCATTGAGTTATCGAGTTCGTTCGTTTCGTTCTCCACGGAATCGAATTAAACGCGTCACGCGCCGCAGCCCCGCGAAGGGAAACGAACAGCTCGGCTGATTTTAATTCCGCGACTGGCTCATTGCCCGCTTCGATTTTCGCGTGTTGCTGCGCCCCCCTCTCAGGTTCAAACCGTGGCGAAATTCTAAATCTGCTGACTGTAATATCCATCTCTTTATCATGCTCCGAAATGCTTTTCATTCATTTTCTTGCAACGTATTGAAAAAAAGGGACGGAAAGTTCTTAGTGAAGAAACTGGAAGTGGTTAACGTTTCACTACCAATAACTTGACAGAAAATAATTACTTCTATATTTTTAGTATCAAATACAAAAAGAAGGCTGCTTTCAACTATTTGTAGGCAAATTTTCAACTAATTACAGACAGTGAATAAATTACGATATTTACATAAGACACTCTCGTGTCTTACTATGAAAGGACTAAGGTATAGAAGATTGGACTGGAATCGACAAGCGTGTAAATAGCAGACTAACGACTTTCGCGTGGTACGGGAATACATTTTACAAGATTCCAGGAATGTGGAAATTAAAGCGTTGCACCATTTTCCAGTGGTTGCAGACCGCGTGCACCTTGAAGCTCTGGCGTGCAAGTTAATTCAATGGGAAAGGATGTCTGAAACCTCGCACAATGTAGATAGTTTCATTGGGTCATGGTCTCTTCCATGGCTTTTCGCATTGTATACATAAAAATTCGTTCTGCGAGGTTCAAGGATCAAACTCTCGAAGAGAAATAGAGAGAGAGAGAGAGAGGTTGCTTCCGACGCGTAATTTGGTTTCTGTCGAGAAGAGAGACTAAGCGACGTATACGAACGTCAGTGTATAGTTCCAGGCTTCGTTTGACCCAGCACGGTTGAACTCTTGTCGCGTGACACGTTGTAAATCATCTGGGCCCGACGTAGTAGCGATACGTGCCTGGCCAGTTTGATGGCCGCGGCTCATTGACGCGGTTCCTCGGCGCCCCTCCATTCACAGGAATGGAGTGGGTGCGTTGCATATATTCAGATGCATCTGTTCGTCTCGACTCCAATTCCATCTCCCTTTGTGGAATCTCTCCGCCTAGAAATTTGCTAAAGTATCGTTCTAGAAATGTTATTTTGGAGCAAACATCTACGAACATTTGTTTCGTTTGCACGGAGTTTCGGAGTTCTACCGGAATCGGAACATTGTTCTACTGGGATTAGAAATTCATTTTTGTCTGTTATCTAATTTTTATGTTACGCGATGATTAGAAGACCAAAGGCAAAGAACAGAACACAAGAAATTTTATGAAAAATCAAATCTGGATTTGTTTAATCTAATATAAAAAAAACAGCTTTAGAGACTGATTGACAGAACGTTTCAATTCCACGAAGATTACGATTTATCGCATATCTTTTCCAAATAATATTTCTCAGAGTGTTTTCTTTTCAATTGAAAAAAAGACAAGGAGTCACAGAGAGAGAGAGAGAGAGAGAGAGAGAGAGAAACGATGGAATCTGAATTGGTCCGCTTTAATAATTTCGCGGCAGTATACGTAAACGCGCGCGCGACGCGACATGCACACGTACTCGTACACGTACACACTGCGTCTATAATGTATTCTGACCACGTGGCTTATCAACCGTTCGACCGAATGAACTTATCGAGGAACTAGCTCGCCTCTCTCGGTGTGCGTACTCGTGGCCGCTCTCTCGGTACCGCGAATAATCCTGACCGGCCGTGAAATATGGCGTTAATTCCGATCTCGGCTACTGATTTAGACGGCACCGATTTGCACCGCTAATTCGTTCCACGGTGTGCATTAACCTTACACGGTGGCCGGGGAGTCGCACGTTCAACGTTTCGCGGCCCTCGTCTCTCCACGTTGTCCAACTGTTTTTATCCTGGGCTTTTAAACCGACATTTAGAGCGTCGATTCTCTGAAAGATTGTTATTGATCCTGACAGTGGTCTAAACGTGAGAGACTTTAGACGACTAGAGTTCAACGTTTGATCATCAAGTTTGGCATTTTAGCGACCGGCCCGGTAAGAAGGTAAGCGCGTTGCCGAGTAAGCGCGGCAACGAGCTGTTAAATCGCAGCGCGACTCTTCTTTTTGACTCGTCGTTGGAACCATTACCTACCGTGGTCCGCCTACTAGAGTAGCGACTTCTACTCTCTCGGCTCGGCCTCGATACTCCCGCTGGCTGGCCGAGATCGTGGATAACAGTTATTAGGGGCTTTTTATAATGCACGCGTACGTTCTCTCTTTCTCTCCTGGTACCGGCCACCTCTTGCTTCTCTCGCTTCGCTCTGCTCGCTCAGTTCGCGGCAACCACCTACCAGAAGGCCGGCTAACCGTCGAGAGCCCATCGCGAGAGAGTTAAGAACGAGGGACAAGGAACGAAAGGAGACGGAAGCGAGACGGCCAAGAGAACGGGAAGAAAGAGAGAGAAAGAGAGAGAACGAAGCTCCTGCAGCGTTTATCCGTGCAGCCGCGGTAAGCGTATGCGCAGGACACTCCCAACCACTTGATTATATATAATTATCGGCATTTTAATAACTAATCATTTTCCCCGGCTTCTTCTTCTTCTTCCTCCGCAATTCTGCGGAGAAAGGAGCAGCTTCCGACGACGAACTCCGCTACCGTATCTCCGGCTCCTTTTGCTCCTCCCTCGGCCAGCAGCGTGTACGCATCGTAATCACGAGAGCCATCGTGTCTTTACTCGAACAAACGAACCAAGATCCCAGCAGATAGTAAGAAATCGATCGGCCAGAGCCGATGCCGATCGATAGACGGACTCGCGCATCCGATGTAATTATCGAGTGTAACGAGTGTTGACAAACGAGAGTGATCGAGGGCCGATTTAAAGATAGGTTGCCGCGCGTTCAAATGAGACGACGAGAAGGCGAAAGAAGAGGACCGAGGTGACGTGATCGAGTTACGA
>NIPQ01103778.1:0-11009 GCA_002806875.1 Lepidotrigona ventralis hoosana | reverse complement strand
TTACAAAAAAAAAAAAAAAAAAAAAAAAAAAAATGTAACCAGCACGAGCGTGCCATGAGTCGAGAACACGCGAAACGCGATACGGGTGGAATGAGTTTAGGGGTGGGTTGACGAAGGTCATATAGATTTCAGGACACCCGACACCTCCCGAATCGGCTGGGGATAGAGTCAGATCGCTCGGCTCGTTTCTCGACTTTCACGAGCGCGAGGAACACGTGTCGGCCGCAATGCTTAATTTCATCGGCCGGTGAATATTAATCTCGATCTTCCTGTCGCGCAGGGACAATCGACTCCTCGTTTCGAACCAACCTCGGCCACCGAAGAAAGCCAAGGCTGCGCCCGTTGCTTCATGATTTTGCATACTTGGTTCGTAACGATGAATTACGAAAGCGGTCACCGGTCGTATCCGTTCGGCAGGAGGACCTTCTATTTTCTCTCTTTGCCTCCTCTAAACGAGTACACGTACACTGGCGTGGCGAGCAGCATCGCGTGATACCGGTCAATCATCACCGTCGAGGACTAGTCGTCGAAAAATTGCACCGTTGCCAGCTTCCCAGCTCTATATACACGCACACGTGCGTTCTGAACGCTCTAATCAGTCCTTCCTCTACTTGAATCCGTCTCTTTTTCTTCTATATCTTTTTCGTTGAACTATCAATCATAAGTATTTGTATTTACTTATGGGCAACTCTTGCTCTTAAGTCTCTCGCTGCAGCTGGGACCTCTAATATCAGCGTTGATTCGTTGTACACGCGTACGTAAGACTGGGAAATGTTCTTACGAAAGCAAGCGTGTGGAGAGTCGCGGATGAGCGATTTAATCCACGCGAACCGTGAGTTCTTCTTTTTGCCCTCGGTGAAATCTCATTTGCGTTTTAATATCCCTGGATAATTTCAGTCGGCCAGAGATTCGCAGCCACTTCGGAACGCGTCAGGCGTCCCGATTTCCAGGCAAGTCACGTTGAATCACTGGCGAACGCGATGAATTAATTTTCTCGCTCGATTGTGCAATCGAATTTTTTCCGTGGCCCTGTTCCGACGGAAATTTTCGCGGGGGGAGTGGCAGAGGAGAGAAGCTTAAGGGGAGAACTACGCTCCGTTCGAGTTTTACGAAGAAGCGCACGCAGTAAACGGTTACATCCCTTTGATTTGGGAGAAACGAGGCGATGTGCCGAAACGACCTGTGTGCACAGTTCCGCGAGCATTTTGTGGATCCGTGTACGGTCGTGAGTGGACTGTCTCCTGGTAACGCGATGCTCAAGCCAACTCGAGTGAAGTTGAGGAGGGGCTTGGATGGCTCTTCTATTCCTGTGGGAATAGGAAGTACAATCCACCTCGTGGTTCCGTCCTTCCTTTCCTTAGACGCGGGGAATGCATAAATCACTCCTGCCCCCTGTCGCGACTGTTTCTCGCTAACGTTTCGCTTCCTGCCGATGCTATGCAATTTTGCTCCAACTTCCTTCGAATTAGTCGCTTTTCATCCAAAATGCGAATAACTGATGGTAATAATTTAATTACGTACTGCTCCTTTAACAATTCTATTTCTTTATATATCATTGTATATCATTACATGTTTTTTGATACGCACAATGAACTTGTTAATTGGTTGTAATTAACCTTGGGTCAAATTAAGAGAGAAAAATCCATAAATTGACCCGTTATTGTCCAAGACTTTACAATACACAGTGAGTCTGTTGTAAATTCTTCTCGCATCCGTTTTTCTGACGAATAACGAAATGCACGATAATAACAAAATAATAATAATAATAATTTAAAAAAAAAGAAAACAGATATCATACACGGCGCACGAAAATAGCCGGTCATAGAGACGATTTGCGTACGCGCGTTAGGGTGACAGAGGGTTGGGGACGGTTGGTAAATGTAAGCAGTAAGCCATTTTCCAGACGATGAGGCGCGAAGCCCCGCTTGGCCTCTTAGCACGGGTAATCCCTGCTTTACCAACCGAACCGGCCGGGGGAAGAAGCCACCCGCAGGTGCGAGCTCGGGGCTTCTTCCCCCGTGGCGCAGCCCATATTTAATATCGTTCGTCCTCGTTACATTCGAGGAGCATCGACAGCCACCGCTGAAACTCGTTTCCTTCGTTGATCGCACGCGCGCGGCAATCGGCATACATTACGTTGGTTTTTACGCGTCGCACGGTCCCCACCGTGGTTTAATATCATAAACGTACCGACCACCAACTATTGCCGCGGCGATCGTCGTTAATTACCCTCCTTAACAGCTCGCGATAAGCGAGCAGTATCAATTGAAATTAGCATCGCGATAAATTTGCCGCGCGCGACCGTAGGCAAAAAAGTCTACCGGTACCGATTATGAGGCACGCGTGCGTGGACAAATTAATAAAGCCAATTATCGTTCAGCGCCACTCGTAATTATTCATATTTCTCCTGGCTGTTCGACCGTTTGCGTGCTTCTCTCCCGATCGTTGAACACATCGTCGCAACAAACGCGTGTTTCGACAAACGACAACGAATGTTAACGCGTTTAGAATATCGCGGACGAAATCGTTGCACGAAAGATCAGCGATGACTTTCACGCGCCACGACGCGGTCTCAAGGACTGTTCCTTGAGTGCGGCCAGACGCAAAGAGACCGAGTCACGTCCGTGACACGAATCCACGCTTGGTTTCCTGTTTCCAAGTCAAGTTCAGTTGTTCCCGCAGCGATCGCCGATCGGTACGCTTCGTATTGGAATAATCGGGGAGGCGGAGCCGCCGGACCAAAAGGGATGAACGCCGGTGAACGTGGCGTTTCCCACTCGGTTCTCGTCGCTCGTAGCCGCTCGCAATCGTTATTTGCCCGTGGGAAGTTGATCGATGGCGATCTGAAACGACGTTGCCTTTTTTTTCTTTCTTTCTTTTCTTCTCTTTCTTTTTTTTTTTTTACGATTGTCTCGCGTCAAATTGGAATTTCGTTCGATTGTTGCTGCTATTTTATTAGCAGGGACTAATCGCCGATCACCGGGAAAGTTACAAGCCGAATCAACGGACAAATGGAAAACGTAATTTCCTCCGGGGCACGAACGTAGACGATTGGACTCGGGTTAGTTAGTAGCAGTTCGACTGGTTCGTCGCGAACAGCGGAGATGCATTCCACTCGCGTCTCCGGTGTAATTAACACGGCGGGACGCAGGTGGAGACAAACGCGCGATCTCGTTAACAGTGGCTTGAGGTGCTGCGCGAGGAGCTGCACAAAGGAAACAGCGGAAGAAGTTTTGCCGCCCAATTGCCCGCGACGCGCGCGATAAGAACTCAATTACCGTTTTATCCAATTGCGCGAGCCTCTTCCTGGTGCCGTCGTTCCCCCTCGCGCGCACCTACCTATGGGAAAGGAAAACGCATTCCGTTCCTTTGCCTCGCTCGCCGCTCGAGTTCTGCGCGCGAGCTCTTTTTCTTTCGACGATGTTTCTCTTTCTTGCTCTTTCTTTTTCCGTTGAACCAACAGAAAAAGGAGGTTAACGTCTTCATGCCGCCGCTGAGAAAAACTCGCGCGCTTACGTTTCGAGGGTCGCTGGGCCAGATCCTCGCAACTCGGACCGCTCTTCTCGCCTCCCCGCCGCGGCTTGAATCCGCTGGAAATGTTAATTAAAAGTTCGAGATTGGCTCGTTTGAAAATGGAAATTGCGCTCTAGTTATTTATTATTTGACCGGCCGCTAATTTATGCGTTGCAGCTGTGTAATTCAAGTCCAATTACTTCGGGATCGGGAAATTTTGCGGTAATGAATATTTATCGAGCGGAACCTTCGAATAACCTGCACGCTTACTGACCAATGAAATAAATCAAAATATCCGGCGCATCGCCTCTCGGCGTGGTGCGTGGGTCGGGATGGAGTATCAGGCAGCCAGAAAACGACGGTGCCGATTTAAACAATACAGGAATGCGTACGCGAACGCGACCGGTTACCCGATCGCTTACGTCGTTCAACGCGTCGCTGCCCAACAACGTCGTATCTTCAATCTGGCTCGAACGGCTAGCGTTGCTAACGTTTCTAAGAGGCATTGTTCGGCATCAACAGTTAGCCTTGATTCAAGCAGATGTTGCTCGGCCATCGAGTGCGTTGCCACGTAATTAGCGGCGCGTAATCTGGCCGCGTGGCAACGGCAACGACGCCATTACGGCTGCGACGGCCGCGAACAATGAGAGATACAATACTAACCAGACGATTGTGAACATTCAGAGAGAGAGAGAGAGAAAGAGAGAGACTACTCGCATATCGAATCAATGTTTCCTCACGAAATCGACCACGAGCAACGAACGAGCGACGCGACAATGCCTCGTTCCCGCCACGCCCTTACCGTCCACGTTTTTCGTCTTCTTGTTAGACGAAACGCGCCAGACGCGTACAGAAATCGCCACCTGCTTCCCCGGTGATGAGGAACAGCTGAGGAACGGTTCTCTAGGCGTTCGTCGCGGTAATCTTTCTGAGAATAGAGGCTCCTTTTAAACGGAAATCCAACGACACCTATGCGGCACCTATGCGGGGGATGCACTGTTTCTTCTTCTCAAACGATTTTTCAACCGACGCGTGAGGTCACTCACCGTTCGTGCGATCGTTGGAAACACGGTGGAAGAAGGTCGATGTAACTCACAAATTAAGAAAGCAGTCGGCAAAGACATCGACTGTTCTAGTACTTAGACACGTAACGCTCTATTAAATACGCATAAGTTGAAAGCCTTGCGACTTACCTTCCAGTGTAGATGGATTGATAAAGCTTCCGAGAGAAATATTGTTAATAAAGATTCTCGAAAGAAAAACAAAAAAAAAAAAGAAAAAAAAGCAAGCTTCCGTAATCCCATGCCTGATGGACACCCCCCTCGCGGAAAGGCAATTTTTCGCAGAGGATACACGACTATCGCGTTAACGTTGTTCCCGCGGGATGCTCTTGTCGAAGGGGCGCGCCACTATCCGCGCTTTTCACCCCTCCTGGCCGCCGTTGTACAACCGCGCGCGAGGGTTGAAAGCACCACGCTCCACTATCTCGCGGACAAACAGATTTTAATGAGTAAAACGGCGCGGCCGAATTGCATCATGGCGTTCCCGCGAATTTTACGGGCGTCAAACCTTTCGGTTCCACCCCCGGCCACCACCCTCTGCCGGCTGGACGTTACACCCCGCCATAGTCATCCATAGTTTATATCGCACGAACACGCGGCCCCCGCGTAATGGCCGTCCGTAAAATATTTATCGCGGAAATTAGTCGCACGATGATGTATGTCGCCGACTGTACGCACACACTATCGAACGTGATCGCGCCAGCGCGCGCTCACGACCAACCGTCGACACGCGTGCAAGTTGGCGCAGGTAGATGGAAGCGCGTGTTTGCGCGAAATCGCCGCGACCGCACGAGCTGGGGTAGACTGGCTGCCATCCCCCTCCCCCGTTTCACCTAGCGCACTGGCCATCGGCGAACGTTCTCCGTGCCGTATCGGCGAAATATCGATTCTCCGCTTCGACGATCGATCTTTTCGTCCCCGAGCGACCGTCATTAACTTCGGCCCAACGAATTGCCGAAGTTAAAATGATGCGACTGATTAATCAAATTTCTCAGTTCGTTACTGATCTGTGCTTTTTCTCTGTTTGTTTCAGGTAAGTGTCGGAAGTTCCATTCTTCGAGACTATAGTAAGTTCTCCATTTAAGATTAAGCGTAGAACGACCATTTCACGAAACAGTTTCCAGAAAGATTTTTCTCCGAACGATTGTACGTGTTCTTTCCTACAATCCGCAGAATCGCTGCGAAGTGCAACGTGGATCGACGTGCGCAGAAAGGCACACACAGATCACGAAGAAACGAGACACGCGAGAAACTCGCGGAATATGACCGACGAGAGCGTAAAGGAGCTCTCAAGTGGCTGCGTAATGAAATCGCGAGTCACGCGACCGGAATATTAGATCGAATGCCGCGGTCATTTCCCTAGAAATAACGGGCTGATTCATCGACGAAAAGTAATAGGAAGACAAGTACTCGTCGATCGTCCGGTCAATTCGAGCAGGGATTCGTCGATGGACGAACGGTGCCGGGCACAGAAATGACTCGGCACCGGGGCGAGGGTATCGATCGACGAGTTTGGTTTCGCCATGGAAGCGTGAAGCGGAATCCGGCCCCTGAAGTTTTCCACGACGGTCGTGCTCCTTCGTAACAGGCAGTTAAACGTAATGACGTGTGTTTACGCTTCTGAAAAGTTTCCTTCGATCCGAGTTGTTCGACCGGGGCCGGGAACGGAGCTTGTTATTAGGAGGCGCAGCGAGGATGGAGTCGTGATGCGACCGCTGTAATGTCAGGTTGGTTCGAACGTCGCAAATTACGACGGAAAACACGGTATTAATTAGCGATTGGACGTTGTTTACCAGTCACGACCACGGGGAACGGTATTGCGGGGTGCGCGCTTCTTGCGCCGGTTGACTTTTGCTGTTACGTGCCATTTAGCTAACGGTTCGGACGTGCACCATTATTTTTACAACACTCGGTTAAACCGCGTGGAGAAACTATTCTTTTCGTCTCCCCCTCCTCACTCTCCGCCCCTTCGTCGCCGTGACGAGTAAGACCTTCTTTCGTCTTCATTCTTCCGATCGTATCGATCGTTGGCCGGCGTCTCGAGTCACCGGCCAATGTTAACTGAACGATCGTCGTTAGCCTCCATTTCCACGCCACGATTCTTTCATCTTTGCAACGCGACGCTAACGAGACGATGGACACGATCGAATCTGCCAGTTCACCGTTTTACGGAATATAATTAGTTACTGACGAGTCCGAGAGTCGAAATTCGGACGCGGTTACCGTGGGTTTGGATGTTGTTTTTTTTTTTTTACACGAATCAACGCGTCGAAGCGCGGGGAGGTTTCGTTCATAACGGTGTTGGGCCGGAATGGAATTCGCGTCGTCGAATTTCCGCTAATCCTGGGTGCTCGGCTCGTTCGGCGGGTTCGCGAAACAAAATTAAATCGTGCGTCGGCCGCGTTAATTAATACGCATTGCCGGCGTGTCGATTCGCGCGCGCGATAGGTAATACGCGCGGCTCGATTTCACAATATGTAGTAGTTTCTAATTAACGGGAGACATTGCGATCGATCCAATAAAAGTAGGCAAATAAATCGCTGATACCCTGTCAGTACGGTCGACACGATAAATCAGTACTTTCGAGCAATTATACGAGCTCGTTGCGCTCGCGTTCGCGCTACGACGAAAAACAAAATTTGAGCAACAAGCATCGATTTTGATCTCGAATTTATTTAACGCCGATTAAGCTGTATCGGGATATATTCGCCATTTATAATGCCCGGCTATCGCGTTATAAATAACTGGTCTGTTTATGTGTTTGTGCGTCGTTAAACATTAATCTTCGCGTCATTAATGTCCGATTAAATAAAAGAGCGAACGAGCGACCGGAAAAGTATAAATAAAACTCAGAGAGAAGTGAAGGAGAAGAAGAAAAAAAATATACATGACAAACGTTTGAAACGCGTACTTTCGCACGAGCATCGCGAAACCAGACGATGCGGAGATACAGGAGGCGATTTGAATAAGCGGCAAAGGCGCGGTCGCGGAATCCGCTGGGGACATCAACTTTTCCCAACCTTCTGACGTTCAGCGCGCTTATGGATGCAGCATTAGCATCGAGAAGTGACAGAAGTTAAGCTCGCCGTGTCATTTCGATGTCTCTTTAGCCGGTCCCTCCTCACTTTCGCTTCCATTCCACTTTCTTCAGGGCGGATAGTTATCCGACGAACCTCGGCATCTCCTCTGCCGTCGAGCTCGATGCATTTTAAAATTGCATGCGAATACGTTGCCCGCGACCTACCGTCATCGCCAATAATGCATAAAGCCGGATGAATTAATCAAGACTCCGCGCCGAGTACGAGGATAGATCCTTTTGAAAGAAGCATGATCTGAATATCGAGACCTTGCGCGTACCAGAATTTCCACGACTTGCGTTCGTACGTGCGATCGAGCAAAATAGAATCGCCGCGACACCGATGGAATTTCTAAAAGGCCGTCTTCCTCGTCTTTCGCTTTGAATCCGCGACTACTACCTAGATCCTTTGTTCTATCGATCGTTCGTAATGCACCGTCTGCTTTAAACCACCTCCGAGCTAGCTGTAATTCGCATCCCTGGCGCTTCTCACCGCGTTACTCGAGCTCTCGATGAACATCCGCACGCCGCAATTCACTCGAACGACTCGCGAGCGATTCCGTCTACAGACGACGGAACAAACGTTAGTTTGACAAAACTCCGCGGAGCGAAATACGCAGGATGTTCGTACGCAGGAGTGGACGAGTAGGCGAAAGCCAAGGTGGAAAAGTTTTCGCTCGCGAAGAAGGAAGAAGGGTTTCGGTCGTCGAGGTGCAATGACGTAGGGCGTCGGAGGCGTTGGTGGCGCTGAGCTCCCACCAGCGTATCGATTCCTCGATGCCAGGCAAGGAAACCAACCACCACACTCCCTCCCTTCGGCTTCCTCTGCCTTCAACCACCCCCAGGCGGCCGTGTCGGCTAACTCAGCCTTCTCTTTCCCTCTTTCCGCCCACCCAGTCGGCCCAACCACTCACCCATCTGCCTCGCTCTTCCACCACTCACCCCCTCCCGCGTCTTCCGCCCACCGACAACCCCGTCGAACCAGCCCTTCCTTCCTCCGTCGTTTCTCTTCCGAGCGACGGCCAACTTTCTAGATATGAATTAACAGAGTTACGGAGCTTCTGCGGCGGCCGAGCTTCGAGTTATGCGGTTTACCAACTTGAGAACGTCTCCGCGGTGCTCCGTTTCTCCGTCGTTGTCGTTGTCGTCGTTGTAGTCGTCGTAGTTTGTGCGTTCACCGTTCACGTCGTCCCCTTTATTTCCGATCCGGTGTATCGATACGATCCGTTGATCTTCGAAATTACGTTTCCCCCTATCGAACGTTTCGATCGCGTGGCACACCATTTGATTTACGACCGTTCATCAACAACGCGCGTTCATCGTCGAACCGATGTCGGTTGTTGTTCGTTTTTCCTCTTTTTTTTTCTTTTTTTTCTCTTTTTCTTTTTTTCTCTTTTTTTTTGTACACCTGACACGCGTAGGACTAATAGAGTAATTAAGTCGGACAGCGTGGGAGCGAGTTACTCGTCACGAACGCTGATTATCGCCGATGCGTAATCTGTCGCGAGATCTCTGTTCGATGGAATCCCCAGTTGTCGGCCTGTACTGTTTCCCTACGGTCCTATCTGTTCCCATTGTTTTATCGTAAAACGATCGCGTTTAAATCGCGCTTACGACGCGCGCCCGCGAATTCCGTCGTTGTTCCTTGGTTCGCCCCACCGCCAGCGGCTCCGTCATCGTCGCCGG
The DNA here is from genome assembly GCA_002806875.1 of Lepidotrigona ventralis hoosana. Lineage (NCBI taxonomy): Eukaryota > Metazoa > Arthropoda > Insecta > Hymenoptera > Apidae > Lepidotrigona > Lepidotrigona ventralis. The sequence continues at coordinate 1,673 of NIPQ01103778.1, read as the reverse complement.
TCGTGCCTTTTCCACGCTGTCCCGCTGTTACCGATCGTTAAATTCCCTCCCCCGACGCTCGTGAATCGGAGCGCGCAACCGTGATTTCGCCGACACGGTCGTGTCGGCCACGAAATTAATGCGTCCTTCAAACCCTTTCTCCCCGGACCTCGTTTGACCCTTGCACGGTCATAGAAGCATCCGGCTGATAATGCCATTCCGCGGCACTGGGTTAGTGCAGGCACGCGGGTGCAACGGCGGAGGAAAGGGGGCGGTTAGCCGAGAGAGAGAAAGACAGAGAAAGCAGAGAGAAACGTGAGGAGACGACGCGCGGGGGGATAGAGGCGGCCGGTAGTCAACGGCGGAGGGGGCGGTCGTAAGGGATGCGCGGGTAGCTGCGGAGTGAGAAGGGTTTGGGGTATTAAATCATAGAGCCGGAGCGCCTGCCGCCGGTTTACTGCCGGATAAAACGCAGTGACTGTTATGTTATGGACCACCTGTATGCCTCGACCCTGAACTCTCTCTCTCTCTCTCTCCCTCTCTCTCTCTCTCTTTCTCCTTTTCTCTCCGTCTCTCTTTCTCCTTCCGTCGTTTTGCCGGCTGCTGCCGAGCCGACTGAAATCTATGTACGTCCGAAAACAACCCTCTCGCGACCGCCTGTACTCGCGACATATTGCTCCATATTTGGCAATTCCGCGAACTTCCTACATCATGGATCCTACATCTGGCTCTTCGTCTCGACCGTGAACCCGAGAACGACAAAATCTTGAAACCGTTATCTGGAGTTTTTAAACTTTCCGGACTTTGGCGATGTCAAATGACATGCTCGAAGACAGATAAGAATCGTAGATCGGAAGGGAAAGGGGAAAGGGTGAGAAACCACGCGCGTTAACACCGAGCTTGAACGTAAAGCTTGTCCGCTCCGGGAAGCAGAATCCGTCCGATGGCCGACCGATAAAAATTTGTCCAAGCGCGACGCGCGAGTGAAAAATAGCGCAGAATCACGCGAGCCGCAACGCTAACAGGCGTTCGGCCGGCGGAGGCTCGCCTCGGGAGTAATTAACGCGTCGCCCTCGACAGGTCTGACGTGCGAGCCGCTTTGGAAAGGAATTCGCGACGGGAAGCAGCCGCTTCGCACCTAGCCCGGACACCGGCTGGCAAAAACGAGCCCCGAGCAGCTCGTGGAAAAGAGCAGAGGAAGCCTGTTCCTTTCTCGTGGAGAAGAAAAGCCGGGACCACGGCTCCGACTGCGTTTCTTCGCTCCTATTCCGGAATCCCTCCCTCCCTCTCCCCCCCCCCTCTCTCTCTTTCTCACTCTGTTCGTTCTACCCCTCGCGTGTCCTTGGGGCCGAGTTTTTCGTTTCTCCGCGGAGATCGGTATCCGCGATTATATTATAAATATACATGTAACTGCAGCGAGGGAGCCCGTCCCCCTCTTGTCGAGGAGACGCAGCACACGAGCACCGTGCTCACGTGCGCGAAATGCCTGCCGACGACGCAACCGTACACCGCGCGCATTCGGTGCACAGTCACGTGTATTGTATATGGCCGGTACCATATCTGCCTTCGTACGGACCCAGTGCGCCGCAACCTTCGTCTTATCTTTCCTTCTCCTTCGTCTTTCTCTGGCTTTCTCTCTCTCTCTCTCTCTCTCTCTCTCTACCTCGGCGCTCTGTCTCGTTCTTCGGCCCACA
>NIPQ01103766.1:0-17524 GCA_002806875.1 Lepidotrigona ventralis hoosana | reverse complement strand
CTCTTTATTTTTGCTCGTATTATCGCGTCGTGACTGCGCAGAGTGAAATGTTACTCGTACGAAACTACGGCGTTCGCGTAGCTTAGCGAGTGGGTCACATTTCCGTGACGGTGCTATCGGTTAGGTCAACCTCTAGATAGATGCTGTATAACGACGCAGCCACGCACACGGTGGTTCGTGCACGGAAGATCGGTCGCACGCACACCAGGAACCGTATAAACCTCCCTGCGAACGTCCGTGTATCGAGCCAGTTAGTCGAACAACGGTTATTTCTTAATGGACTGGACTCGTGGTGCTCGTCTATTACCTGGCCTGGTCTCTGCTGTGTCTCGGGCTACGCTCGTCCGTGCACACATACGCGCCGTCATTGGCACGTGACTACAAGAGCTCGTGACTTTGCCGGGGATACCCGAGTCGTGTCTCTGGATCCGACCCTCTTCTGCATCGAGCTGGATAATGGCAGCGGCGGTGCAACTCGCGTGAGAAGATTCTCTGGCGACAATTGTGCTCACCTCAGGATCACTTGCGTTCGATGGCGCGTTGGTTGGCGAGTTTAATTTGAATTTCGACAGCAGGACAGCAAGGTGATTAGAGAGAAAGAGAAAGAGAGAGAGAGAGAGAGAGAGAGAGGGATATAAGTAAGAGTAAAAGTGAAAAGTCTTACGATTCCGTAGTGTTTAGAGCCGGGGGAGCAAGTCCCCCGAGGTAGCATAGAACCAAGAAAGGAAATAGTCCCTTCGTTCCACTGGCACGCGATGCAATACGATGCTTGTTTGTCGATGCGAAACTTCCCGATACGCGTGACTATTTTTATAGCCGTGCAATTGGATCATCAACCGATTAGACCTGCATTCCTCCTTTCAAGAGAACTTCTTTTTCTAGCTTCGCAGGTTTCTGCATGATTTATAAATGAAAGTTGCTTTCGTGTTGGTTGATGCTCCGGGCAAAGTTTGTTTCCTTCTCTCTAGAGGCTACGACTCCGTGTCGTACTACGATACTTTCGAGCTATTATTGTCAATCAGTCAACGATCGGGAAACGAAATATAAGCGCAAGGTAGAGATTGACGATGAAAATGCAATACGAGAGAGTCAGCGAGTCAGCGTCACAGTTGGACGTTTCGTTTTGCAAAAATCGAGGGAGTAAAATAGTGCGCGTAGTCGCGAACCGGACGTAGTGTAACGTAACGTATCGTTACGTGCACCGCGTCGGTTTGGCTTCGGCGAGTTAGGTGAAAGGAGAACGTTTTGTGTTCAGATCGAACGAACAAATATTGAAATTGTGGTTAACGCGCGGTGAAACCTCGACTTCTTTCGGCAGAGACTCTCGAGCGTGTTCTCTTGCACACGGCCTGCGGGACGAATCGATTCACCGCGACGCGATGAAATAATTGGCTAGATAAATCACGGCCGATAGCGGAGATGGTAATCTGGATAGGAACGTGCACTGACAAACCGATAAAGAGAAATAACGTCTTACTTCGATACACAGACTCGTTAAAGGTTTACCTTCGAGGCATTAATTCTGATTACCGCGAGTCATCGTGTCGCTAATAAATCAGTACACGAGTGTCGGTGCTTTCTCTTGGAAAAGGCGATGTGTCTTGAATTATCCTCGTCGATTCGAGACATATCCTGATGTTTCTCATTCTCTCGGAACACGCCATGCCGAGGCTGGCCCGAGCATCACGAACGAGTCGCTCCGAGTAAATCCATCTTAAACCATCCGTGTTACGAATCGAATTGCCTCTGTGCACGCATAAAGGCACACGAAGCAACGCGAGGGAGGGAGGCATTGTGCTCGAGGAACGTTTGAAAAGCACGAGCAGAACGTAAGAATGGAAGGAGAATATGCTGCACACGCCGGAGAATCATCGGGTATCTCAGCTGCATTATCTTGTTCTCGAAGGGAAAATCAGCTTCGTTCCTTCATTCCTGCGAGAGAATCACTTATCCACCGTAAAGGGAGATCTGTTTTGCATCGACAAGGCTCCAGCCAGACATTGAAGGGAACACCTATCAATCGTTATCGATGTTCCGTGGAAGGTGAACGCGGCTCGTTATCACGCTTCGAGATTCAACGAACCACGTCTCGTTCGTCTCGAATCTCGTATCCTTTCGCGTAGATCCATGATCCAGCGCACTTTCTCACGAACTTTCGAGCTAGACTCGATAAACCGGCATATATTATCGTGCCATGGAACCGTTCACGTTTCGGTTATAGGTGATACAGAAGATACGAAATTGCTTTTGTAAAAAATTTAATGATTATTCAATTTCTTACAATTTCATTGAGATTGGGAGTATAATCCGATTAAAGTTTCTTGATTAAAGTTACGCGTGTACAAAGAATGTCTATCAGATATCGTAGTTCTGTTGAATGATCAACCAGGTTTGACAATATTGGTTCAGTGCTAACATTGATTGTGAGTCAGTAATAGTCCTCCTAAAGTGACCTGCGAACCCTTATTAGGTCAAATTCCAGTAGTTGGTCGTCTACGCTTCCTCTCGTCTTCGATTTGCCACGAACGAAAATATAAAAAGACGTGCTGAGGAGAGAAGAGTGGCGAACATTTTGTAAAATACGGAGATTTTAATCTCGAGGAACGCTTTTATTCCTCTTTTTTTTTTTCAATCTCACTGTCGCGCGATATTCCATAACCGCGTGACGAGATGCGTTTGCAGCGTAATGCAACGGGAGGAGAGCACGTTTAATTCGAGCATGGCTCTTTCATCCACGCGGAGGGATCGTGGCTCGCGTTGAGCACCGAGGAAAACAGGAAATTTCACGTGGGAAACGGTACCGTGAGTTTTACGGCCGTTATTAAAGGCCGTGTTACGACTTTATTTGAAAGCTGGCTGGCAAAGGGTAAGAGGATCGCCTTTGTTGCTGCGTTCGCAAACCATGGCTAATCACCGAGGATCGAGGAAATATAAAGTTTCACGCTCGAAAGCGGGTCGAGATAATGAAAATTTCGACGCGGGATCACGGCCCTGACTGGCCCTGAAAGCGTTACAAAGCGAAGCGTCTTGCCGATGACTGTACCGGAAGAAGTCTCGTGGCAAAAAGATTTACAGGGTCTTGGCTGGTTGTGGCCGCAAGGGACCAGAGGGTGTTTAGTCGCCAGAGAGACAAAGGGAAATAAGAGGGTGTTTAGTCGCCAGAGAGACAAAGGGAAATAAGAAGAAGAGCCCGAGAAGGAAGGCCAAAAAGAAGGAGGGGAAGAAAAAGAGGAGACAATAAGAAGATGAGAAGCTGTGCAGCTAGAAAGCGGTCTAGAAGATGGCTGAGGGAGATGCGGCGTGTGACGGAAAAAAGAGAAAAGTGCGAGTCTGGTCAAAGGATGGTGAAGGAAAGAAAACAGATCGAACGGAGGAGAAAGAGAGAGAGAGAGAGAGTGATTTTGTTTTAAGAATGCTACTCCGACTGTGTTTTGCAGCGGTATCCACGCCGGTCTTTTGAACGCTGTCGTATGCGCCGACATTTTCGTATCTATCCGCCAGGTCTATAAGACCGATAATGCAGCCTAGTTTACTTCTCCGTGCGCCCGCGTTGGATGGAATTCTCGTGTGTGTTTGATGACGTGCAATATTCATGATAAAAGTTTATGGCGCCTGGTGTGTGTATAGTCGTGCCTAGCTAACAATGTTTCGAACCGTTCTCTGCGATCCTATAGTGATTTTTCATTATTTATTTCGCGCGTGTCATTTGCTCGACACGGAATCCCGAACGGGATCAGGAATTTCACGCTCGCTCTACATTCGTATGATACACGCACGCTCTGGATTATCGATCCTTTATCTTTAATTAAAATATATGACATTCTCTCGTCGTGTGTCGTAAAACAGAAAGAAAAAAAAAAGAGAATCTCGTGGCAAAGCATCTCGTTGTTTCGATCCCGTTTTGCATAATTACATTCGCATCAGGAAAATTGAAAAAAAAAAGAAAAAGAAAAAAAAGAAAAAAAGAAAGGAAGAAGAAACTACAACGATGAATGTGCCACGATACAATGAAACAGAGATTTCCGATAATTTATGCACGAGGCAAGCGGAAACGGGACAAAGCGGCCGGGCATTTAGGGAAACGAGTTATTTTTTCCCCGATATCCTGATTTACAACAGCCGGAAGAAGAATTCAAGTCGGACGGCCGGCGTTAAAACCGTAACGGCTGCCGGCCACGGAGGTTTGGCCGCCACTTGTTGAGTAATCTGCTTAGCTCGCTAGATGAGAGAAACGAGGAGGAAGGACAGAGAGGCGGTGGACGAGGACGCGATGGTCGAAAGAAAGAGAAAGAAGAAACGGAGGAACTGGAACATCGGCGGCGGGAAACCGTTGAACGAGAATCCATCTCTTACGTGCGGCGTTACGTGAATACATCATGTAGCTAGAGAGAGAGAGAGAGAGAGAGAGAGAGAGAGAGAGAGAGAGACGTGTACATTCTTCGGGGAACGTTTCCATTCTATCGGGTTTACGCGTTTCTTTTCTACCGACTGCCAGCCGATTTTTCGCGATGCTCGAAGCGCCCTTCCGGCGAGAGCAGTCTCGGCTGTTCACGTAAATTTTTGGCCTGCGGTTCATGAAAGCATCCGAAAATATCCGCCGCCCACCCGTAGTAGTCACCCGCAAAATTTTGCTTAACAGGCGTGAAGATTGCGGCGGCTACGAGGAGACTGCGCCGCAATCGACTGCGGTAAAATCTCGCGTTGAATTACGCGTAAACATCGATCCGAGAAGCTGGTGTGATCTCCTCGTATGAAACGAATTTATCGACTAGTTTCCGGTTTGGTTGTGGTGGGACGATCCAGTCGATTGCCTCGAGTCGGTTGATCTTTGAAAGGCGGAAATATCTGTCTCGTTCGCGATGGCAGAAAGTGGGTCATACTGGACTATGATGCTCTTTTTTTCGTCTCGTCGCCGTAAATAGAAAGTATTAACTGTTTATAGGTTAGGTGTTGCAATAGGTGTACTCTCCGATAGGTTCAAATAATTTTATTATTTCCGTTTGTATATCGATCGGACGATGTTCTCTTTAGTTCATTAGAAGAATAAACGATATTTTATCACAGTGTTGGAGGTACATTAATTTCTTGAAATTTTATAAAATTATAGTGATAAAAGAATATCGATCCTTGTATTTTAATTCAATGCAAGATTACTTAGTCGAAGAGAATGTTAAGAATTTATCTGTTTATCCTTAATGGGTTAATAGAAAAAGTTATAATCGTGTTTTCACAACTATATTGTACCTTTCGTAAGGCAGTGACGAGAATATGGTCTCTAATAAAATTAGAGTTCTTTCCTCAACTGTTGATGCAAAGTGTTTCTATTAGTCATCAACCAGCGAAATGCATAACGATCCAGCTGTTGAGCAATAGAACGTTCAGTCGAGTGTGTCGTGCTTTAGCCAAAGACGGAAATTACGCGGTGACATGTTCCCTGGGAGTCGAACGTAAAAATCGCCTCGAAACGCGCACCAACGAGCCTGCATGCACATCAACCGTGAAGAACTTTGTCGTGCAACGATATCCGATCGAGCGATCTCGTTTCATCGATTTTTTGACTCGTCGTCGATCGAGTTTCGAACGACTTTCTCACGCGACGACACATTCTCCTCTACAAGAACCAAAGGAGAAATCGCGATTGTGATCGTATTTATAGAGTCGTTCTGCGGCCAGAGAATCGTCCATGTTGGCTACCTTGAATACGTTCACCGATTCTCCACCTGGAATACAATGATTTTTTTCGTCGTTAGATTGCGACGTATTTGGTATTCACATTTCCCGCTAAAAATGAAGTATTTTTGAATGTGGATCTATTCTTCTATTGACTCTATTGTTACACACGTCACTAGTTGAAAGTTATACGAATAGAAGGCAAAAATGACGAGAAAATTGGAAATAATGTGTAACTGTTACGTGCAAGATCGACAGGATTTTATACAGAAAATATTTAAATTGGTTCAAATTTAAAAGTACGTATGAACTATAACTTGATCAGATTTGCCTAATTTGATACGCATTATATTTTCACGAATGGTTAATGCAAACATTCGCGTGTTATAATTTGTACAAAAGGTAATCCAAATAAGGTCGCGCGTGCTCTGACGATTGATCGAAAGGAATGTAACAGGAACAATCTCGTTTTACTTTACGAAGATATTCGATCGAATTGCCACGTACATTTTTCTTCGCACACGTGCACACGCGACGCTGATTTCGATCGATACGATCGAATTAACGGAAGTGTCGACACAGATGGTTGCTGGCTTGAAAATTGATTTTGGCAGGTCGGGAATCTTGTCGTCGCGGAGCATCGCGAAAAAGAGGAAAAACGAGATTTCTCACAGTTCTCCCCGTGAAATATTCCGTTTGTTTGCTTTTCAAAGGCCGCCATTCACTTTCTTTATTACACACACACACACACGCGTGACTGCTACACACTGTTGACCCTATTGAATCAGAGGGTCCATAATTCACGGAACGGCGCGGTGCGTTGGAAACGTCGTTCCCGTATGCGTATCTTTTCGAGAAATTTACAATGGCGCCGGATCGGTTCGGCGAATATCCCGATATTTACGGTAAATTATCCTCGGCGCACACCGGCTCGCTCGTGCGTCCCAATCTTTCTGGCTGCACACGGTGCACACGCGCCCTGCGCACCCTCTGCACATCCCTGGCTGCAACGTGGCCTGTCGTCGACAAACCGATGTCACGTGTTCGTTCGTTTGATCGCCCACGCAGTGACAATCCTCTCGGCGCACTCGATTTTGGAGAACGCCACGATATCGTATTCCGTGGGTGTGCCGCGCGTATGCTCGAGCGAGAAGGATTAACCGGTATAGAAATAAAGAGAGAGAAGGAGAGAGAGAGAGAGAGAAATATATATATATAGGGAGAGAAATACGGGAATAGAAGTGCAACCAGGAGGCACGCGTTCACGTTCGCCATTGCCTGCGCGTTCTGTGCTCGTCACATGCATTATTTTGCGATGGTTTATGCGATCGCGATACGTGTCTGCACGCGTGTTTATTCTTTCTCTCTGTTCCACTCGATCTGTGACCCATTTGTTCCCCGATTCTTTTCTCTTTCCCTGCTGCACTCGTTGGATGCACCGTGGATGCACGTTCCATGGGTGGTGGAGAAACGTGTCGAAGAGTAAGAGAGGCGCGACGAGAGATGAAAAGAGAGAAAGAAAGAGAGAGAGAGAAGAGGATACAGTGAGACGTCGACTCTCGCAAAGGGGCAGAGAGGCGAGGGCCGTGTTAAGCGCATGTGTAAGCGACGTGTTAATGACATTACGTAATACTGAGCAAGCCAATCAATATGGCAGACACTGTGTGTGCACTCGGTGCACCATCGCATCGCGTCCCCTCTGCGCGTTATTGCATCGAGCTGCAATCCGGGCGGATCTCTCGCGAAAAGTTTTTAAACTTTTTGGTCGATCGCGCGAGGAAAAAGGTGGCGCAAATGACTCGTCGGTCATCGTTCGTACACGTTCCTTTTTATTCTCTCTCTCTTTCTCTCTTTCTTACGATCAGAGTGTACTTGAACACTACAGATGTATTTTGAAAAAGATTGTGATACGCTCCGCGACGTAGTATGTAGCATTATTCGATGATAATTTTCCAACGATCGTCATCGCGGTGGCGCCGAGATAATGTGATTTGTGCGTTCCAACCGTGTCGCGACAAACCGGCGGATTATCGCGCGGATCCGCTCGATTTGTTATACAGCGAATTGTCAATAATTGCTTGGCGTATGTTGACTCCTGACAGCTTCTTGTAATTCGAACGAATTTTCTCTTCGACAACGGAGTACACAGATGTTAATTACCATGTGTATTAATCGTACCTCACTTATGCAACGCAGACATAACTGTTCCAATCCACTGTGTCAAATTATACGAAAACAGTATGCAGCCGTACGCGCAAACACTGAAAGCAGGAATATTACGAGTTGGAATATTACTTTTATACAGACGCGAGATTGTCTTCCGAAACATTCCCCTTTCACGATTCATTCGCCACGGATGAACGGATCGAGATATCGCGCCGAGATTACGCGACAGTATCGAAAACGCGAAATGAAATGATAACGCAAATTGAAACATTCCTTGGTGTCGCGTTCGCGATGTCATCGAAGAAGCGAGTTCAACTTCTGCGAATCTTCCTATCGCGATCTCTTGATCGTTATTTCGCAACTGTGTCTCTTATCCCAGCGTACGTACGTATGCCAATGTTCACCATCTCGTACGTATATCTCGATCGTTAATCAGAGCAGCATCTATATGCTATCACGAACGACTTCGGCCTACGTCCTAATACGTTGTAATTAGCAGCGAAGGGTCGCGAATCTGTCGCCGACGGTTTCGCGAACATCCGCTCCAAGGAAACGTAGAAATAATTGCAAACGAGGCATGTCCGGCGCACGGGAGAATGACATCGGCGGCAGGAAACGGCGGCATGCACCGCTGGACGAGCACAGTCCAGAGGAACGAAGGGTGTGTTTACATCGGTGCGTGATCGATCGTCGCGTGTGTCTGTCTGTCTGCGGCAGTTGCGTCGCTTCTCTCCGATGGTGGACACTGCGTGTGGTGGATCGCGAGGCTCGGTCACGTGTCACGGCTTACGCACATGCCTGTCACGCTACGCTGTGACCGAAACGGAGAGGATCGGAGCCGATCGGAGCGGTGGCTCGTTAGGATGCAGCAGGTTCGGTCCGCGCGACCACGATCAGCTGATAGCCGGCGGCTCTTTTCACATTGTTCGGTGCATGTATAAGGACATGCCCGATGGTGGTCGGATAAAGGAACGTTGACAGCGATGGACGAGCGCGAAGTGATATGTTGCGTTGGTCGTTCCGGACTTTTAGCAAGGTGTTCTCAGGCGATCAGTTCAGAGCAGAAATTTATTTCGAATAATAATTTGTAAATGTAGTTTTGAAATAATGTTCTTTGCCACACTTGCACACGTTGGCAAACAGTGGGCTTCGATCAATGGTGTGTATGGCTCATTCGGTCGATTAAAGGAATCTGAAGCTATGCAAATAATTGGGAGAGTAGTAAATTGAAGAACTGATTATTTGAGAAACGATATGTATATTTATTTGATAATTGGAAATTTATTCTTGTCTTTGAGATAACATTCGAAATAAATATCACTGAAATCAAAATATTCAAATGGAAAAAAAAGTAATCAGAATAATTTGTTATAGTGTGTGTACTGTTATTACGGCAGAAATTTGTTTCATCAGGATTCGTTTCTCAAATATTTTTAATGAACAAAATTTTGGGACGTTTGTTAAAGTTGTAAATGAGAATACTCTGTCTATTAATAACGAAGAGGGAAGGGGAGTATTATATTTTACAAATACTTGTTTTACTAGTATATGGCCATGGAGAATATCTAAATTTCTATCGTCATCAGTAAATTGAGCAATATCTATTTCAACTTGTGCTTGTAGATAAGTAACTATCCCGTAGTCGCAGAAAAAGAAATAGTAAATTGTTATACGTTATACCTTGAGATTTCCATCAAAATTTAATAACAAATAAAAATCCTAGCAAGTAATAAATAATTTATTTCATGAAGTAATAAATATGTAAATCTTTTAATTGGAAATAACTTCATTGAATTTTTATATGAAATACTTAACAATATAATTTCGTTTATTTTACAAATGAATTATTTCTGAAATAACTTTAAAGAGTAATTTAAAAATAACGTTGTTTGAAAATTTTTCAAAACACTCAGATTTGGTTCAGAGTGAAAGGATAAGAGTTGCGTGTTCTATTATAGGTTTTTGATTCGTCAAACTTGTTCTGAGTTGTATATTTAGGTATAATGAAGTAAACTTAAAGTCCAGTAAAATTCCGTTTACAGATGAAGTATAATTATATGCAGTTTATATAATTAGAATTCGTGCAGTAGGAATTCGTTAATTTTCCTTGGTACTTGTGACTTGATTGCGGATCTTCGTGTGATTTCATATCTTTGTGAACAATTGAAACAATTGGAGAAGCGTAGACGGGAATTGATTTTTGCTACTAAATGTTATAACAAATATTTTGCTTGTATATCTGTATGTGCAATGACAGGCAGAAGAAAGTTTAAAAGTTCAAGTGTAAGATAAGATTTAATTCTTATAAGACATTTAACAAGAACAATGAATACGTCCCGAGATAAATGTTAATAGAAAGAATAAATTGCTGTTCAATAGAAAGATTGACTATAATTTTCACGAATCCTAATAAAACAGACCATTTATGCATTTTCGAAAATTATAGAATTAGAGTTGCAGGACGATGTTAAAGAAAAAAAAAAAAAAATTCAAAATTTTACGTAATATTTAACACTTAGAATAACTCTCTACCTAGATTCTATTTCTTTTCGTTAATCGTAGAAACGTAAAAATATAAAACTCGACAATCCTTAGCTAGACTTAACTAGAAAGTATCTTCGGAAGATCGTTCCGCTAAAAAGTGGAGCGATTACACAGAAAGAGAGGCAGAGTTACGGAATGCAACGTCACGCGTGTCCATCGTTCGCTGCTCGTTTGATTTCGCCGGTGATTCTCCCCTTGAGTTTTCCCTCTTCTTTCCCTCTTCCGCGACACGGAGTCATTACGTTGTAGATTGACGACGATTGGGAGGGGGAAAGTATATATGTAGTGTATGCAGGCACGTTTACCTGGTTCAAGAACATCGTTCCGCCGGCGAGAGAACAGGTATGTCACGGAGGGAATCTGGCTCGCGTGTGTGCGTGATCGATCGTCGCGTGTCGCCTACCAGCGCGGCGTTGCATCGCGCTGCGCAGTCACGTGTCGCGTCATGGAAAGAAAATGCGTCATGAAAAAGTTTCAAGGATCCCGTGTGGGTCTGCGGCCGCGTCGCGGTTCGCTTCCGACACGTTCCCTTTAAAGAAAGAGGGGAAAAAAGGAAGAAAAGGAAGGCAAAGGAAAACACGTACGCACAATAGCGGCCGGGCAATTGAAACGCGGCCGCATTGTCAGTTCTTCTTTCATTCTCGAAGAACATTTCTTTGCTCGTTTCATTGTTCCGGGCAATTTCGTTTTTCATGCGAGGTTTTCCCAAGTCACGCTTAACGAGTTTGCGACANTCATTTTTTTTTTTTTTTTTTTTTTTTTTTTTTAAAGTAGCTCGACAGGTGAGATGCAAGACTAATCTGTTAATTGAGGACGGAGCCGAGAGCGAATGTTTTCGAATTTAATGACACATCGCAGACGAACGGGGATGTCTCGTATTTTATGCATGCGAATGAAAGGGAAGACTGCTGAGAGTGACGAAATTTTAATTTGAGCAAAGCTTTGAGCTTTTGAAGTTGACCTCGGAAATGCTTCAGACGTTGGATATTAAATATTAACCCTAGAACCCCTAAACGTTGAGCTTTCACGTTAATTCACGGCGTGTACTCCGTTTATTTCACACGTACGGCAACGGGTAGCTTTGAATATCAAATTTAAACGTGACAATAAATCATTTTTGATTTAACGTCGTCAAACTTGCCGATCCTCTCAAAGAGTTTCAAGAACGTGTATTTACACTTTAATTCGATAATTAGTGGAAATAGTAGAACTCACGTGATCATTGAACGCGATGTATAAATGAAACGTTTAGTTCGCGATATGAAAACTCGTTTGTATGCAGACGAATCTCTTCTCCACTTTTTACACGTTGCTGCAATTTTACTGAAAACACAGTGCCACGTTCACTTTTGCCGGGATTAAAACGAATTAACACGCGGTTTATCGGTTTCGACGATCTTCTTTTTTTTTTCCTTTGTCGAAAAAGAAATACCTAGTTCAGAAAATCCCGAACGAATTGGAGTTATAGACTTGCGAAAGAATGTCTCGGTTCGATACATTCTTTCATTTGGAACGTGAATGTTGCAACGTGGATGCGATCGATAACATCGCGTCGCTGTCACGTGCAGCTCGGTGTACGTATGCCGGAACGTTTGCACGGCTTCTAAAGTTCAAAGGGCAGAATTTCCAAGCGGTACGCGCGCGTCGCGAAATTCAGTTCGGCGGGAAGAACGAAGAAACGACGTCGCGAGGATAAACGAACGAGAAAAAGCGTGGGCGGCGGGAGGTGCAAATTACGCGAATTCAACCCTCCATAACTGATCTTCTCCCATTACGTAGTCGCGCGTCGTCTCGAGATTGCATTTGCATCCGCGTTCGCTTAACGAGATTCCATCTGCATATGCATCCGAAGACAAACTGCGTTAAACTGCGTCCTGTCGCAGATTGGAATTGCGCGTTTAAATTCCCCCGTGCCTTTTTTTTTTTTTTTCTTCTTCTCTTCTGTCGACACACGCTCGCTTCGACGCGTCTAAGTAGCCGAGCGTAAGCGAGGAGGAATAATCTCTGACGGATGGACGAGCCGGAAAGAGAAAATTTTAGTTGAAACAGTACGATGTCGTTCAATGCAAGCCAAGTTACATGTCATGCCAATTTTCCGTAAAACGTGAATGAAAGTTGCGTAAACGAATCGGATGAAAAAGTTGCATTAAACGATTCATATTGTAAAATTATTTACAAAAAGGGCTGTCTCTGAATTGTATATTTTGTAAGTCTAATAAAATGAGATGTCATCGATTTACATGTATTCGAAATACATGTAATGCTTCCTCCTCAAAATTCTGCCTTGTACTTACACCTACAAGAAATATATTTGTGGCCAACTTTTATTTATCCGAGAATGAAGTTTATACACCGGGTGTCCAAATTGGAGATCGTATCATGGTAACCGGACACTATTTTCGTTTCATGCCGGGAAAGAGGGACGAAATGCACCATCGATGGAATGTAACGTAATAGTTGCGCAAATATTCCTCGTCGTCAACCGGTGTTGTCAACGTTACGCCGGTGAAGGGGTCACCAACCATCGTCTTACTATACAGAGATATTGCTGCCCTGAGGGAGGTTTCCTCAAACACCCGTCTGTCTGCTCTAGCCGCCTCCACGCGGGGCTGCTAAATCCCATGACCCCGGAAATCGATATATCGGCTCGGTTCGAGCGAATGAAACAACGACTGAGATTATGCTTCCTCCTGTAAACAAGTATTTCCTAATTTCTTTCATTTCGTTTCACGGGTGCCTCAGCTTACGATGGTCGACGAAATTATTCGAAAATACTAAAATTTCCCCAATTTCTCAGTAGAAAATCGCGCATTTATCTCAACATTCAAATTATTCTAAACAACAGTGTTGCAATCAGATTTGAGATCGAATTCTCTTACTCTGCTAAAAGTATCTGAGCTTTTAAACAGAATTTCCCTTTACTTCTTAGATCGAACGACTACTGGCTACACCCTCGTTATCCCCCCAAGGATAACCGGCAGTATCGTTTCGATCAGCTCGATGGAAACACTTTCACGTGTTTCGTGGCACGTTCAAGGCGGTTTCGGGTTGCAATAAAATATCGAACGAATCCTCTCGCGGGATCGTAAGAAGTGCCTGTCTTCTCGTTGAACGTTATCGCTATTTAAAGTACGTAAGATTATTTGGAAGAGGCACAGCGAGGTATACACGCGTGTCTCAGGTAAGGCGAACGATTGCATAGCCGCGGGTCGTGTGCTGAATTGTATTCAGTAACCTCATTGGGGAGCTTATTCCGGTAAGACGGCGAAGAGGAAGTCGTAGGAACGTCGGGCTGCTAGTAGCAATAGCAGCAGCACCAGCGACAACGAGGACGTAAATCAGACGAAACTGCGGCGCAGAATTAAGGAACTCTCTCTCTCTCTCTCTCTCTCTCTCTTTCTCTGGCGTCTTGTGTTCTTAATGAATGTAACGCTGCCTCTAATTAGACGTTCTTAATGCGGACCGCGTCCTCTTCTCGGCGGATGTAGCGCCGCCACCGTCACCATCCGGGAGAAAGTGTCGTTGTCGTCGTCGTCTTAACCCGCTATTCATAAATGATTCGGCCGTAGAATCGAATTTAACCTTTGCGGTCGGGAGATAAATCGGCTTGAAATATTGCGGAGGGAAACGGTGTCGCTGTGCACGGAGGACGATATTTTAGCGCATCGCACCGGCGCTCCGGTAATTGTCTCATAATAAAGCGCGAAACGCGGTGTTAAACGAGGTATCCAATTGCGCGGGCGAGTGACGTTCCAACGTCGAGGACGCGTTGTGGGAGCAAAAGCTCTTTTTCTTTCTTTGGCGTCGTTTCGCAATTGCTCCGCTACAAAAAATGGTACACGTGTAACACGCGATTCACATTGTGAATTTTATAAAGCGCCAGCTTCGGGGTAAGCGATTTTCTTCGATAAAACACTCGGTAGTCGATTATTATTATTTCAAACAGAACGTGAAAATTACAGTCAAAGCTGCGATTGTTGAAATAAATTCAGCTTCTAGTTCTACTTGTTTATTTATCGGAGGCATGTTACAAAGATTCGGACTACTTTGAATTACTTTGTAGGAGATTTCGGAGAGGAGGAAATATCTTCCTTGAAGTGGAAAAGCAGTTCGTTTCTTAGTCAAAGATTCTCACGTTGTTACGCATCGTTAAATTATTTCTGTACAAACCGGAGACCCGCAGCCTGCAACACCTAAGAGGAGAAACTATTTCAAGATTGTAACACGTTCGAACGTAAAACTTCCACGTGCTGGTGCGCTTAATTTTAGAAACACCTCGTGTATTTATGATTAATGCCTGTAGAAAGAGAGATCGGAATAAGCCTGCAGCACGTTCGCCTTCGAGCATTTCGCGTTCTCCTCCCCGACGACGACGACACGCGGCTAACTGTTGCGTAACGCGTTTCGAGAATAGTTTGTAGTTACTTCGGGAAAAGTCGTTCGCGAGCCGGCTACCTCGTTCGATCGTTGCTTTCGATTTTCAGGCGTTTGCTTAGCCTCGAACTTTCGATGTACGTTTGTTTATTACGTTCAACCGGCCAGTAAACAGACCATTCTCGATGAATATGGCGTTGATCACCGGCCAAATGTCTATGTTTCATCTGCTTACGCGGACGAAATGCGAACGAAAGTTTCAAGTATAGGCGAACGTAACAGGTTGGACGAGCGTACGAGCTCGTATATTGTTTAACAGTCGGATTGAACTAGCCGGGGCGAAGTCACCGACTCGCCTTTGATAGCACGGCAGGAAGTGAATAGCCACGTCGAGCAGTGAACGCCGCATGAACTAGACAGCGCAATTCCTGTTTCGGAGGGTCACCGTGTGTGCTCGGCGTGGTTGTGTTTCTCGTCGGGTTCGACTCTCGACCCTCGACCAAATTCTCCGCCTCTCTTTCCCCCTTTCTCGTCCCCGACGCTCGCATCCATTCCCTCGATCCTTGGCAGTGCCAGGCCGATTACGGATAATTATCCACAACCTATTACGCGCTAAAACCTTGTCATTGCGATTATCGTTAGAGCGTGAAGCTCGCCCGGTTGCGCGCTCGTTTCGAGAGCACTCACTCGGGGCGCTCTCTTTCTCTCTCTTTCCCTCTCTCTTTTTCTCGTGCTCGGAGTCACGAAAAGTTCACCCTGTTTCCCCCCGGTCGAAAGTCTGCAGCTTAAAATGCACCCACAGTCGACGAGAATGTGGTTCACGAACAAATCGAACGAGATCTCGTGCGACGAGATTCGACGAGGTTCGTAGCCGATCAGTCACCGACAGTGGTTTTTGCTGGCTGTTTGTACGACGTTTCTCCCTCTTCCGTTCGTTGCAAGGAGGGTTGCAAGGGATCGAGGGAAATAATGTCTCGCCTCGTCTCTCGAGGGAACAGTCAAGGTTTTCTTTCTTGGCTGGTGGTCTCTTCGTTCGAAGGTAACTTTGTATTCGCCAGCAGCTAACTTGATGGATCGTATTTTTGCTCGAACGAGATGTCACGCGAACAGTCTTTCGCGAGACAGCGCTGGTTAGGTGGTGTTTTCGATCGTGTCTACCGGGAATCTTGGGATTCGGAATCGCGGGGTCGGCGATGATTTAGAACAGAGGAGAAACGTCAGACAATTTTCGTTCATTTCTACAGTGTGTAAATATTTTGAAACGAGATGAATATCTAAATTAACTCCACTCGTCGTCTTTTCGCTCATCGTTGTCAACAATCGACGACAGAATACTTTCGCAATTCTTTCTTGTCGTTCTCGGTGAAGGTCTTGCGCCGCTGTATCTTCGTTACTCTCGCTCGTTCGACGATAAATTGACGCGGAACAAGTCGCGGAACGAAGGCAAACAGCGGCCGGGTACTTGCGTGAAACCGTGATTCGAATTTGCTCTCTCATCAGCAGGGCGAAATCCTGGTGGAAGTTGGCGGAGGAACTGCTTCGGTAGAACGTAGACGTTAACGTCAAGGGCGTGCTCGATAGCGGCGGCTGCTTTGCCGGGAGTTTACCTGAACTGCATTAACATTAATTTCATCAGTTTGCGCGAGCTCGGTGGTAGCTGAATACGCGTGTACTCTACGAAGTTGAATTCTCCGTTCAACCGGATATCCATTGAACGGAACAACCGCATCAGCCGAGACGAGCACGAGCACGAGCACGAGCACGAGCCGAGCTATTCCCGATGAATCGGCAGAGGAGAAGCCTCACTACGTGTATTTCTATGTGACGCCGCGCGGCTAGAATATTATATACGCCGCGGAATTATGCCATCTATCAAAATACCGATGCCTAGGATAATTGATGCTATCGGAACGGCGACGCCAGTCATGCTAGACAGCACATGGCGTAAAATTGAATATCGATTAGACGTTCTCTCGGTGGGGTACGGAATGGGGTTCGCCGCGCGGCGAAGTTATTAATTTCCCTCCCCGAGTGTGGCCGAGTCTGCCGATTAAACAGCGGCAATAACATTCAGTTCATGATACCGACTTGGTATTAATTAATGCGTCACTTCGCTAATTAGAGAACGTCACGACCGACCTGCGATCGACTCTCGCGTGAAATTATTTCTTTGTCCTTGTGCGTGCGCGACTGTTAACGTGTACGAGAGCATATGCCTGAAAAATTGGACGAATTGTGAGACACAAGAAGAATCCGGCGAATAAGTTTCGTCTCGAAAGCGAATAACTAAGCAATAATAAAAAATAATAGAACGTCTTTTGAAACTTTTTGAACAGGAGCGTATAACGCTCTGTGCCCTTTCCTCTCGTTTCGCGGCCGGATTTATGGGTTTTTGAAAGCCCCGCTGAGAGGACCGTATATATCGCCGGGGCCGAGAATCGCCTTTTAGAGGTAGCGTGGCTCGAAATGGAACAGAAACTGGTTAAACGGATTGCCAGACCGGCGTTGCTGCGGGCAGCGAGCAACAATAACAGCTAACTCCTACGGGCAGGACTATCGATGCTAATCGATCGGCCGGCGATATATCTGCGTTGACATAACTCGGGAATTTATCGACGCCACCCCAGACGGTGGCATAGCTCGATATGCTAATAAAGGACTCTTGCGCCGGTGCCGGGTGCAACGTGAATGCTGCTGCTCCGCTACACCTATGTGGATTTAACTGATGTTTGTTACGTACGGTGTAGTGGGATTCTTCGTCTAGTATTTG
>NIPQ01103759.1:0-17713 GCA_002806875.1 Lepidotrigona ventralis hoosana | reverse complement strand
TATATATATATTATATATATTATATATATATATTATATGTATATTATATATATATAATATATATATTATATATATATATATTTTCAATTCAAATATTCGGAAAAAGAATTATATTATGTATTGAAGTTAAACATAATAAAAAATAAATATAATTCTTTCGATCGTTCTCACAGTGATAGAAAGAAATATTAATTTTGATGTCAAGAGTTGCAGGATGACATTTCTGAATAAATGTGCGCAGGGGTATAAGTTTACATACATTTATTCTGTTCTCTTTATTACATATAATATATGTTTAGTTAACCCTACCATTGAAGAGAATCTATAGCTGAATAGAGTGAAAAATAGCGCGATCACGTAATGAGCTTAAACGCCAAGAGACACTGCATTCACAGAGACTCGGCGTTCAAATCCATCGTAACACGATTCACTGAAAGATTACTGGTTCAAGAAATTGGCGAAACTATTTTCAACTAATCGGATCATATACAACAACATAAAGAAGACCGTACAAGCATGCGAGTCCTGTGAAAGTTAATTCCCTGCCAGTAGTTATATTTTAATACATACGTCCTTCGAGTACAATTAACTTAATGTCTTTATACGAATTACATTATTTAGCAGTCATTCTCATCCAATTTTTTTTTTTTTTTCTTGATACAGAAATTTGTAATAATTGTACAGTCACGACTGAATAAAAAGAACTTTTCGATCTTATACTGTCAGTATTAAAATAGATTTATTCTAATTAAATGTTAACTAAACCAACCATTCAACGTTACCATTATAATAGTTTTTTTTTTTTTTTCATTTATTATCATCTAGTCACGCTTGTTAATTGTACGCCTTTTTCCATTTTCTCTTAATAATTGTAATGATCATAATTATAACAGAAAACAACGATCTGTAATATATTATAGCGCAAATTATCATAGACATGGTTACTGTTCTCTCTTACGTTCAATGATAATGCCTGTACGTCCGAACGAAAATAAAATATATGATAAATGTAATATGTATGTGTCCCAACGGACATATTCCAGTCGCGCGACACCTGTATATCATCGTTATGCGAATTATATGAATTGCCGATCATCCACTTCTCATTACATCCTAAATCTAGCTTCACAGATGTTCGTCGAAGGTTCGAAACATTCGAGCTAGACGTGGAAAAATAATCTATTGTTAACGATCAAACGTCGTAATGTTAGTATTCCGCACACTCGTACGTATTTACATACATACATGTACACACGGGACACGTTTCACTCAGTAATTTCATTTTTCATATAGTCTAAAACGATCGAAAATCGTGCTGCTTCGAAATTGATCGATGTCAAACAAGTAGTTTCATTTTTTTCATTTTTTTTTTTCTTTTTCTGTCTTTTTTTTTCTCTTCGTTTTTTGTTCCGATTTTCTTTTGATCAATTTCCTTTATGGAAATGGAATTACACACGTATCACGTAAATTTATCTAGTTGAACACAGGAAAGTATGAAGTTGAGTATTTGAGCAATAGATCTTTCTTTTTTTCTTTTTGATTAAGTATCATCATGAAGTGTTTCGAAGCCACGACGTGTTTCTTTTTTTTTTTTTCTTTTCCTCTCGAAACAGCATAATTATCGATTAATAAGATTTTAATCATCAAATGAAAAATATCGTACGGAACACTTTTGCGCGAATCTCTGCTCACAACAGACCGCATGTCCTAAAACACGTGGTAATAACATCGAGATGCCTTGAAGTTGCACTTTCTGTGAAAAATGTTCATCAGAACTGCATTCGGTATCTTCGTTAGACAGGCTATTGTCGAAATATATCGGTAATCTCTCGACGTTCTTTTTTATTCGTCGTTTAGTTAGAACGAGCTTTATTTCTTTGTTGAACAGAAGGAAAAATGAAGATCACGAAGGTACTGTTTTTCTATACTATATATAGAATATAGATACATCTGTGCTAACTACTAAGAATAACTTTACGTCGATTCCCGCATACATAAATATCACGTTTCGCTTTATTCTCATTTTTAATCATTTTTTTTTTTTAATCGTTCCATCGATCGTTGGAATCATTCAATCACTCTTTTTCGGGTTCGTTCCAAAAGATTTACTCGTCATTGTTCTGTTTGTACTCGATGCAACGCACTTGATTAGCCGGAATGCACATCGAACAGTACAATCGTTCGCAGAAACTGCAAAACTACTATACGGAAACGCGCGTTGTCCTCTTTTGTTCTCTCTCCGTTATTCTCGTAATTACTTATTAAATCTTAAGAAAAGCAACCAAAAACTCTTCTGCCTTCTTCGATCGATCGATCGATTTATATTAATTAATAAAAAAATTTAGATCCGTTAATTAATACAATTTAATCAACACTGTATGATTATGAGAAAGCGATCGACGCTCGAAGCCGGATGTCGGATGACAGTTGGAAATAATCGGAAGTTACTGCACTAACCAACATGAAAATGAACTTGTTAAACTTTCAGAATATTTAAATAAATGTTTTATCCTGTGAATATGTATAATGAATATGTATGTGAACGTTTGTGGATGAAAAAAAAAAAAAACGATCTTTTAATTGTCAAATCGCACGTTAATTCCATCGTTCATGTTGATTCTAGAATTCTATAAGATAATATATGTAATTGGCTTTCGAAATAATGTCTTCTATAAAAAAGTGCGATTAGATTTTAAAAAGTAGGACATTTTTATCTGTGACATGTGTAGCGACGATCATTTCGCAACAGCTGTACGAATATAAATTTATATCGAGGTATAAAATTACAATCTGTAAACGTTGTTTAATATCTTTTTTTTTTTTAAATCTTCTTTCATTTTGCAATTAGGCACGCTAACTTTTTTTTCTTAAGTGTAGCTCACACGTGTGATGTCATCTTCGAATAAGTTAATTACANTTTTTTTTTTTTTTTTTTTTTCTTTTTTTTTTTTTTTATTTTTTTTATTTTTTTTTTTTTTTTTTTTTTTTTTTTTTTTTTTTTTTTTTTTTTTTTTTCTGTCTGTCTTAGTTAATATTGGCCTTTGAAATTGAAACTGCTCGTATATGAATCTTAGAATTATTCTTCTCGCATATAATATTTTCGATTATCAAATAAAACTTTCGGCACCTTAAACGGTAAGGATAAATTGTATGTGAATTTTATTACTAAAACACAGTTCTAAAAGTCTCCGTAGCCCCGTGCAATCCGAGGCTACGAAAGTCCATCGAAAAATACAAATTTATATTATTTAGTACGTTTGCAGATTCAGTGCAGTACTATATTGTTTAGCGTGTACACGCTGAATTCCTATAAGACTTCACCGTAAAGTCAAGGACTCTTAAACCTTCGCCCACGATGTCCTTTCTTTCAATTTCTCTCCAACGCGTACAATTCGCTTTCTAGCTGTTTCCACGCGTGTTTTTGCATGTTGCAATCGCATCATGTGGTTTTCAGATCTAGTCACGTAGAAAGAGTTTATAGTAAAATCGTGATCTGACGTTGCCATTTGCTTTTCTCTTTTCCTATACGATAGATAAATCAATATGACAAATTTGATTATTACGATTTACTTTCGATTGCATGTTTGTGGAAAAAACCATNAAAAAATTTTAATTTTTTTCATCTATATTTCCTTAATTATAAATCTTTTTTTTTTTTTTTTCGATATAAGATTTCTTTCAATTTTCTCACATCCTTACAATCGACACTATCTAAGATATCGAGATGTAGATTGTGTTGATTTTTTGAATGAAATGCAATTACTTCATTAATGTCTTGTTAGAAAAGTCCACGATTTACATCTAGAAGTCTTAAGTAGTACTCATTTATTTGACCTGCTCGCTACAATAACTTAACTCTGGAAAAAGATAACCCAGTATATGTATAATATTTGCTTTCGTTACTGCCAAGAGATATGAATGATTAACAGAAAGGCAGCACACGAAATATAATATTAAAACATTATATGATAAAATTTATAGCACTATTACAGTAGTATGAATTTTTTTATTGATTTTAATTTTTTGTCTCATTCCAGTTAACAACGAATGAAATAATTCAAATTTATTTTGTACTAAACTTAGAAGATTCTTTAAAGTATATAATCCATAAATTTGCTTGCAAGTTCAAGGTATACAACACAGATAAATTGCAACACTTACTTNATTTTAATTTTTTTTTTTTTTTTTTTTTTTTTTAGTAATTTTAGTATAGTTACAGTTAGTTTGAAGATGCATGTATCTACAGTGTAAGTACACATTCATGTTATAAAAGTTGCTATAGTGAAATAACGAGTATTTCGTGTCAGATATATTTTTTTTTCTATATTTATTCATAGTTTCTTTCAATATATTTGAATATTACTGATATTATTTCAATACATTTGGATAGAACAGAATATCATACCATGTACATTTCAAAATATTTCATTTGCAGAATAATAGCTTTTGTGTATAATAGCTGTGAATTGATATTCTAATATGATCTATTGTCATTTCTTGTTAACAAAACTTACGAAACAAGATGAGTGAACTAATAACTTTTTATTAATTATAATATTATTTTGCGTCATCGGATAATTATCGAACGCAAATCTCATGTAGTTAAATATAATTTCTTAATGTATTACAATTTTGATAGTATGCATTAAATAGATCTAGATCCATTATCTGGATCAAATGAAAAAAAATTGTGATTAATACTAATATACCAAATTAAAGTAAAGTTATTAGTTCTAAAAGTCTCATTAATCTTTTACCACATCTTGAATATGCTAGTTTATAAAGTATTGTTAATGTAAATTTTTAGCATAACATATTAGGGTTTTAAAACGCTATGTTAATGTTTAAGCTACAAGCAAATAACAGAAAGGTTGTATTGATAATCTAAAAATAAAATGTGCGCTTAAATTATTACATTTTCAACATAGCCCCAAGCCATCTATGAAATTATATGTATATGTATAGATCAAACTTATTATTTTTTTTTGTAATTCATTGGCTTTTACCAACTCTTGTTTTAAAAGTTACTTTAACATTTTAATTAAAATATATTACGTTAAAAAAAACTAAAGATATATTTTCTTTCTAAACAAATTGATGTATAATTACTTTATTTATTTTCTCTATAAATTTCATTTTATACTAATTCCTTGACTTAGTAGTATCTTAAAAGGTTAAAGTTTGTATCATAATGATAGACATAATATATTATAATGATAGACTATTCAAATAATTATTTCGTTGCCATATAAAAATATTAACTTTGTTCAAATTCTTTACTTTCCAAAACATCAACATCTGAAACGAAATTTTAATTTTTACGAATTGTATGTATAATTCTATAAACTTATAATGTTCCTTTTTTTTTTTTTTTACAAAATATCTCTGCTTTATCGTTGAAACAAACAACAAAATTTCAAAGCAAATTTAAAACAATTTTACATTATGTGCCCCTTTCATTTTATGTTGATTATATATGTATATTTTCTTTTGCGATTGGCAGTAACAAAAGTAGTGAAAATAAAACGTAGCACCGATATTTTGTACAGAAAAAGATATCAACAAAATTTTTGTTATACTTGCATCCTGCTGCAAAAATTCGGCAAAATTTCAACAAAGATAATTATAAACAGAATTAAAAGGAAACATTTCCAATTGCAATATATACAATAAATATTTAAATGTAACAGGAAGTTTCCCACACTTCCATACCATTCCATATTACAGTATTTGTACGTATATATATTCCAGTAAAAATTAAGAGCTTTCAAGTAAAATAATTTAAAATAAATTCGAACAAAGCTTTTGTTAAAAACAAAGCTTTTATACAAATCAAACGACTACTTCGTTTTATCATTTTATTATAACTCGTAGCTATATTAAATTCATTTAATAAAAAATAAAAATGAAGGTGGTCAGTTTTTAGATGAAATTATATATCATAAAAAGTGATGCAAGTGTTGATGCAAGTATCATCGGTATATTATAACGTTTATGGAACGTATTTATAAACGTGGAAAAACTTGTTTAATTTGAAAATAACCACCTTGCCATTTATTAACAGTACTCGTGTTATCTTTACAGAAAAATGTCACGCATCCGCGAAGGAATAGGAGAATAACGGTGAGTCAGAAAACGCAGTATAGAAAGACCTTGTATTCATGTATAGAACACTTAAAATACTTTTTTTTTAACTCTTATGTTTATACCTCAATGTAGCTATGGACACCTTTTTCCATTGCTCTATATCGTGCATTCATCTCTTACATTTACTCGCATGTTATGTCGTTTATTCGAAGAATATACTGTTTCATCATCGTTGTTAGGCGTGTGTACCAGCGGAAATTAAATAATGAATAGCGCTGTTTGGATATTTGGGCTGTAAGAGGTCAAGGAAAACAAGCTCACGAAAAGTTAGCTACTTGGTCTCTTTAGTTTCACCTTCTTCTGTGGAGAACTTGCTTGCAAGCGTATATTTACACCACGTCTCTTCACTTGAGGGTTATTCTCCATAAAATTAGTTGGATCTGATGATGATACAGACGCTAGTGCAAAAATTAAAATATAATTTTTAATATTACCATTAAAAAAAGTATTTGTTTAGAAAAAAATTATATATAACTAACCTTGTTGTAACCACCTAACTTGTGTGGCCGGTCCGTATCCTTTAACGTTTCGTGCTGCTATTCTAAATATTATGGCCGGTGTTCGAGTAGTATCAACATAAGCGGCACTAAGGGAACTATTGGACACCGAACAGGAATTATTTGTACCGCAATAAAATTTTGTAAATGTTAGATTCGAATTCGACGATGTTGTCTTTGGTTCTCCGTTATTATTTGACGCAGTATTTGCCATTGCTATATAGGCAGAATATTCCAAAATGGGTCCATCATTTCTGTTAGGTGGTGGTTCCCATGAAATATGAGCACCGTCTGCCGTTTTACTAATTTTTATAGCACTAGGTGCCCCGGGGAATCCCGGAACATATGTTCTGAATGCCGATACCTTGAATAAAGAAGCGTTACATGAAATTGTATACATTTATTTTGATGTCTGTATTTATTACTGTTTTATTTACCTCACTCCAATCACTTTGCCCGCAACTATTCACAGCGGCAATTCTAAGTTTATAAATGGTTCCCTGTTCTAAAGGAACCTTGGTTCTTCCTTCAAAAACATCCATAGTTAGTGGTTGCGTTATATCTAGAGGTTCGTCATTAGGTAAGTAATAATGTTGTACAGTAAATCGCGATTCCTGCGTTACTCCTACATCATACCATTCTTCTTCTTTCTTTTCTTTTTCAGTCTGCAAAAAGAGCATTAATAAATACTTACATAAAGAAAAGGAAAATTAATTGCAAATAGTAATCTAAAATATGCACCTGTTCAGCCTTTATTTTCATTGGTTGTTCCGCCGAACCTAAAGCAGCTGTAGCCAATGTAGTTAATGCCGTGGAATCATCTCCATTTTCTGCTCTAGTGCCATTCATTTTTTCTTGTTTTAAATTTTCTTTTTTGATAACTTCATCTTTTATCTCCATCTTTATTGGAACTACTGACTTTTGAATGTCCATTTCTTTCTCAAGAATTGCAACATTATTAATAGATGAAATTGGCGGTTCTGCAATCTTATCTTGTTTCATTGGCTCATCAGATTGTTCTAACTTTATTTGCATGATAGATGTTGTGATTGGAATATTAACAGTGGTAGAAGTTGAACAAGAATCTGTAATCATTGGTTCATCATTGTCTTCTAATGTTTCCATTGGAGTTCCTTCAGGGGGGTCCGTTGCTGGTTCCACAGTCTCATCTTTGATTTTTTCTAAAGCTTGATTTTCTTCTTGAGAAAGCTGTGATAAACTATCTTCAGGTGATAAATGTTCAGAAACAGATGGTTTCTCAGGCTCAGAACTATATGTATCTACTGCCATTAATTTTATATCATTATTTTCAATCTGTTCATTTTCATCATTCTCTGGTAGTTCCATAGCATCTGGCATAGATGCTTCCTCTGATGAAGCTTCTATTGGATCCTGCATACTAGATATTTCAGGTTTTACTTGTGCTTCTTCGGCTGATGCTGATGCTTCATTTATATCTTGCATATCAGTTTCATTTACTGTTTCTGGATCATTAGAAACTTCAATAGGTATTTCATTTTCATCTGGCTGAGCATCAACAGACGGTTCTGGATCTACTGGCATATCTTCTGTAGCACTTGTAGAAACAGGAAGTTCAGGTGCTCCCTCTAATGAGGTTTCTGGATCTTTCATGGAAGATTCGTCCATATTGACAGCTTCTGCTGATGCAGCATCTGTATCTTGCTCCATACTTGCAGAATCTGCAACTTGTGAGTCTTCTTGATTTTCTAACACCGGATTTTCCGTTAAATCAATCTTGTCACTCTCTTCATCATCATCAGATAGAAGAAGATCTGCCGGACCATCAACTTGTGGAATTAGAAAGTTACCGTCTCTATCAATTTGCATGGTTTCACCAGCTCCCATTTGAGATACCAAAGCAGCAGCTGTGGTAGTTTCATCACCATTACAACTATCTTCCATTTTACTATCACCTGCTCCACCATCATCTGCAGAGACCATGAAGGATAGATCACCAGAAGGCTCTTGAACTGGATCTATTAAACCTGCCTCTGCAGCTAACGCAGCCAATGCGGCATCAGTAGTAGCAGGTCCATCAGATGTAGATGCTAATGAAGCTGATGGTTGCTTTTGTGATGGAACAAATAACATTTTACTCGTATCTATTGTCTCTGATGCACTTGAAGTAGTCACTATCGTGCTACTTGTAGGCATGAGAGTAACCGTTTTCGCCCCTATTCCACCAGACATTTGTAACGTTACAGGCTTACCAGACACTGTCACAGTCTCTGGTGTTTTTTGTATTTGTGGCATGGTAACAATTTGACTTTTTCCAGGATTAAAGATAGCTTGTGGACTGCCTTTAGTGGCAATAGTTACTGTTTTTGGAACACCGCCTTGGCCAGGAACTGTAATAGTAATCGGTTTTCCGGTAGTTCCACCTCCCATTGCTCCGGACGAAACAACAATCATTTTTACCCCTTGTTGATTCGTTACGTGATTAGTAGCTGATAAAGGTAAAACATTCACAGGTGTTGTGATATTTGCCGTTTGTCCACTGCCAGCTTGAGACGTAGTAACGGCTTGTATAGTTCTTAAATTAGATCCCGTTGTGACTACTATTATTTGATTACGGCCAACTAATCCTCCATTACCACCGGGCTTGGTAATCATTATCGTTTGTTTACCACTAATATTTTGCCCTTTACTCATTGCAACAATATTGGATGTTTTCATAGTTGTAAGAATTTTAGAGCCCTGTACAGTGTTCGGATTTACTAATCTTAGTATTTTTGCTCCCTGATTCAATGGCTTTGCACCTGTTGCTTGAACAGTCTTTCCTGGGATAAGGCTCACTTTAGGCACTGTTGCTACCATTGCCTGTGCTGTTTTAAGAAGATGTACAATCTGCGGTTGACCAGATATATTCTGACCCGGTTTTTGTAAAATAATTTGTTTACTTTGTTGTGGTGAAGCAGTTCTCAATACCGTTGCTCCGGGTGCAGCGAAACGTATTTGTTGACCAGGTTGTACATTTTTCATCCTGATTGTGTTAGCTGTAGCTTGTGGAAGAATTGGTACATTGTTCATGCTTATTTTTGGAGTAGCAGCAGCTGCTGCTGCCAAGGCAGCAATTCCTGACATAGCAGCTGGTGTTTGGCCTGCCACTGTAGTAGTATTAGCAGTTGGAGTTTGTTCAGTAGCAGTGGTTGCTGTTGGCGTTGTTGTAACTAAAGGAGAACGAATTCTGATAAGATTCCCGGCTACTCTCGGTGTCAATGGACTCGATGGTTTTGTTACGCTTTGTGATGGTACTGGTTTCTGAACTGGGCTTTGTACAGTTGACTGAACTCGGACCGGAGTCTGTGGAGGTATGGACGGTCTAATAGTGGTTGGAGTTTGTGGAAGCTCAGGAGCAGCAGTAACAGGTGAAGATGTAGCAGAATCAGTTGCAAGAGTAACCATTGCTGATGTCGTGGTAGGTGTTGCAGTGCTTGCTGGAGTGCTGACTGTAGGAAATGTTCCAGTTGTCGCTGAAGGTTTACATTTCTGTATTTGCAATATGTAGTATTGTGCAGATGGTACTGGTGTCCACTGAATTTCCAATGCTTGTAAACTAGCCCTAACTAAGTTCAATTTTGATGGTGCAGATGGTTTACCGACTTCTAGATACCATAAATCTTTACAACAAACCTGGTGATAAAAAAATAAATCATATTATATACCAGATAAAAGCATTCTTAAATTAAAAATAAATTTTAAGGACTAACCCTAACCTGATTGTTCCAAGCTTTGCGATATCCATCTCGACCGGACCACACATAAAGTTTATTATGCATTCCAATCGCGCAGTGACCAGCACGTGCGCGAGGAACATTTTCTTCCAATGTATCAACTGTTAACTGTTCCCATGTCCAAGTTTCTAAAATAATGTCAGTTAATCTTATCTTCTATATAATTACAAAATAATGTCAGAGGATGTAACATCTACTTACCTATATTTAAACAAGCCAATGTGTTTGTGCATTTCCATTCTTTTTCGTGCGTTGCAACTTTAACATCGTCGACTACGAGTGGCACCCATCCCCCGAAAACGTACATTCGATGACCAATTAAAGTGGCAGTATGAAGAGAACGGGGTAACGGAATAGGTCCATGAACCACAGGCTTGTGCCAAGTCATTGAATCAACATCAAGATACCATAAATCACCCAAACGACAACCACTCATACCACCATAAATCACTAAACAGGTTTTTCCTGTCTTACTATCAGTATAAGATACTCCGGTATGAGACTCTCTAGGTGGTGGAGCATGTCCATGTGTTTGTGGTACATCCCAAACTGTCCCTCCATTGGGAAGTAGTTCAAGAGTATATAGGTCATTTAAATATCTTGGTATATTGTTCTTGTGATCTTCACTATCATTGGCCAATCCTCCAAAAAGAAAGACTCTGTTACCAATAAGAGTAAAACTATGTCCTAATCTAGGACATGGTGGTGGGTCATTTTCTGGTGGTCTGGGTCTCAATTTTTTCCATTCCCATCTAACAGCTTGAAGTTCATAAAGCTCGTCCGAATACTTTCCATATTCAACCATGCCGCCAAAGACCAAAATACGGCTTCCATCAACGACAAATCCATATGCAGCACAGCCAGGTGGAATATCACCTTTTGTCGATGGTACAAACCATTGATTAGTTGCTGTAAATGGTAATAGGGTGAATGAAAATCTTTTTTTTAAATTATGAATATAAAAAAATTAATGCAATATTAGTATAATAGGAAAAAATTAGTATATTACAAAATTAATATATTCTTGTAATAAATAAAAAACAATGTATTTAAATACATATTTATATTATAAAAATTTACATGACTTTTATCAATGAATAAAAACTCTAAATAAATTTATAAATTTATATTAATCAATTTAAAAAACTAAAAAAATAATATTAAATTTAATAAAAATTTATAATAATCTTAAGTTAGTATCTGTAATTACATTGCTATATTCATTCACTTTTATATTACAAATTATACGCATAATTGAAGTAATATCATTAAAACGTTTCAAAATTAAGTACAAAATATTCATCAACACGCATGCGTATAATTGTTGGCACATAGTAAAAGAAATGCTATACGCATTCATGATATGGTAAAGATGTGAAAACCTAAAATGAAAGAGTGGGAGAAGAAATAGGAACGGAAGGAAAAAAGAAAAGGAAGGGTGAAGCGTGAACGTGGAATGACGGGAAACGCGGCGCGTTGCAAATCGTGGTGGGGCATACAAGACAGCAATGGCCGCTCCCGTGCGTATAAACATGAAAAATGACAGATCGCACTAATTCTACGTATGAAATCGACCAAATGTTTAACAAATAACACTTAAAAAGACATATATAATAAAGATACATTTAACGTATATGAAATATATGAGAGTAAGATATCTGACATAAATAAAATTCATGGTTTTCACGATGATCCGGCCGGTGACCGTTTTGTCAATGTATGCCGCCATCTTGGATCGCGGGAATCATCAAGAACGGCGCGAAAGACGCACAGCAAGAAAGCAACTTACTCGTGTTATACACATGAAGCTCGTCGACAATGCCCTCATTTCCACCGCCGAAAACGACCATAAGATCCTTAAGAGCAACTGCCCTGTGTCCATGTCTGGGTCTTGGCTGGGGTCCGGATGGATTTGTGATCCGCTTCCACTTCAGCATGGGTGCCGCCATGATGACCATCGATCACATCATTTTTTCATACCGCGCAGCTATGCACCCACCGTGTTACCCCTAGAGCAGTACAACGCCCGATGGTTTCGTAGATAGTGCGCCTTTTTCTTTAAACTTCTCTAACTTCAATGTTCGCGATACGATAGCTTGAATAACTTCGAAGGTTCACACACCCAACGAAAACTTACTACTTCTTGATATTCTTAGCACTGTCAATATCGTACGTTTCGATTATAACCTACCTTCGGCTATTGTCCTTTATCAATTAACTTGACTTGAAAGAATGACTCATATAAATATAAAGTCAGATGAATATTCTCCGATAAGAATCATGAAAATTCTACACGGTTTAGAAGACGTCTGTAACGTAACACGTATACACAGAACGCACACCGTGTATTTACGTTCACGATGTTTACGGCACTGATTTCATGTCTTCTAGTGTGCTCACTCAGTACTCATCAACGATCCAATCCTGTATATATTTTCCATGCTGCATTGTACAATTATTATTACAGATAAATGATAATTTTAGCGTTATATTTCATCCAACACTATTCTTATAGTATCTATAAAATAACTTTATCTCGTTGTTGTTTTTGAAAATTTCACAAATTGACAGAAAACGACATAATAAATGAGTCCCCAGAATTCCCTAGATGATCACAATATAAATTTATAAATATATGATAAGAAGTTTATAATACATGCTGTAGAAAATATATTGCAATTTATAATTTTATAATTTGTGCCTTGATATACTGTTGCATGCGATTTACCTTACCAATTGCAAGATATTACCAACATTAATATAGAGATTTTACATATTTCGTTCATTGAAATGCTTCTTTTCAATAGATTTAGCAATTGCTTATACGCCTTAAGTATCACTACTAATTTTAAGTTACAACGTTATACAAAATTGTATAAGTATGTATGTTTTTAATTATTTATAGTAATCACATAGTTGTTCAATATAAATAATGTGAATCATAACTGAGAAATACTTCGCTTTTTATGAAAACAAAAATGAACATTTAATAGAAGATATAATAAAAAACTCTTTAGTTCTTAATTTTATTGTATATTTTTAAAATATAATTTATGTATACTGTTTCAATGTGAAATAACATTAATATTAATAATGTTACACAGATTTTTGACCGTAAATAGCGAATGAAATATGTTAAAAATTTGAATATCCTTAATAATATTTATAATATTTTTTGGAATGATATAATGCTTTTTATCTACAACATAATTGAAAAATTACAAAACAATAATATTATATTATAATATATTGTATTATTTATAATAACGATAATAATAATAATAATAATAAAAGTACTATTAAAAAAATTATCGGAATTGAACAGGACTTATCTTTAAACCAATACATTGTTTTCCAATTAACGCTACTTCACAAACTTTGCATACTGTATCTTTAAATTGAGGTAAATAACTTGCACCGCACAACGGGCATTTGACTTCTGGTTTTCCTCTATAAATTGGAACAAATGTGCTTGCACATAGCGAGAATGGATTATGTTCGTCATATGCTAATTGATGTTCATCTACCGGATTTTTATCGCAAGCCTAAAAAAAGGAGATAGAATTATAATATCGTTTTGTACTTTAAATTATATATTTTAACAATATATACGATAGTATACATACCTGTAAAATCTTTCTAACTTGTTGTGCTAATTCAGGCTTAGGTCCTAATTCAAGTAATCTTCTTGCAAACGATGCTGCAGTTTTGTAATTCTTTAATTTGAAGAACATATTTACAGCTATTCTTAAAGTAAGAATCTGATGAATAGGTTGCAAATGACAGTGTGTGAAGTAGGCAGCCATTTCACAGATTCGTTTCTGTTCGGCTAAAGTAGCTTTAGGTAGGTTTTTCCTTTCAGTTTCCATTTTCAAACCTAGGATATACTCTCTGCAAATCTGAATCAATTCCTGTGCTTCTATAATGTCCTGTCTTGCGTCAACAACCAATAATGGCACACTGAGTAAGATTGCCTGTAATTTTTCTATAGCTTCTGGAAACTTTCCGCCAGTTGTCAGATGATAGCATATTTGAAGTCGTTGAACCAGATCACTAAGATGAAGTCCAACAGCGGGAAGGCCACTCTTTGGGCTTGTATCCTTCAAATTTCTTTGAGGATATCCATATAAAGAAGGTATATTCGGTAACGAAGCAAACGATGTTCTAGCGCGCGCGAAAGTATTCATGAAAAGATTTTGGTAAGCTCCAAATTCAACTACACCAACTTGATCGTTTAACAATCTAAACGCCGTTTCAAACGATCCACCTAGAATATGATCTACAACTAACTGAGAATTGTTTACCCAATGTTGAGTTGGTGATACTCCTTTTGTTGGCGGTGAATAATAGCCATCTTCCACCGCCGTTGCTGGAGTTTCGAGTTCTGGTGGCAAATCTACATCCTCGACATCCCAGCCAGCGCTTTCTTCACCTTCAGGAATGTTTTCATTTTCCACACCTTCTTCATCATCTATTCCTAATTCTTCGTCATTCCCCCATCCCTCAGCAGGTACAGCACTGTCATCTTCCGGAGCCAAAGCAGCAGCTACTTGACTCTTTCCGCGCGACATCATTGCTCCTTCAAAGAAACCTTTTGATACTGTTAACAACGGCCAATTGTTCTCGGCCTGTTGGATTGGTACCGGAGGTCGGAGATATTCTGCTCCTTTTTCAAGAGCAGACAGTTCTTCGCTCATAGAACTATATTGAATATCATCTTCTGGAGATGATATACCGTGAATTTTTTCAGTCACATAAGCCAATGAGGCTTGGCCAGAATTCTGTAAAATAAAAAAAAAAAAAAAATTAAAGGAATAAATATTATTAAAATATTATAAAAAATATTATATAAAATATTATAAAAATATTATAAAATATTATAAAATATTATAAAAATTAAAGGAATAAATATTATAAAAAATTAAAGGAATAAATATCCGAAAAATATTTTAAATGTAAATTATGTCGTATGAATACTTACCCGCAGGATTTTTGCACGCTCGTAAATATCACCAAGCAATAAGCTACCCTGATACTGCCCAGAAACGTCTTTCCTAAT
Source organism: Lepidotrigona ventralis hoosana (assembly GCA_002806875.1). NCBI lineage: Eukaryota > Metazoa > Arthropoda > Insecta > Hymenoptera > Apidae > Lepidotrigona > Lepidotrigona ventralis. Next base: position 2,255 of record NIPQ01103759.1, on the reverse strand, counting down.
TTCTGCAATTTTTATCATTTTACGTAATTTTTCTAAATTACCAGTTATGAGATAAAGGAATGCCAATTTCTCAAAATTCTTAGTTCTCTGATAACACATTTCGACAACTTGATGATTGCCTTGCAATAAGGCTGCTTGAGCCAAGTTTTCCCAGCAAGATTTTTCGTCAAGTGATCTCGCGGCTTCTAAAGCGACTTCGATATTTCCGCATTCGAGTGCAAGGCCAAATCTTGTCTTTTCATCCTTGACAAAGTGCAAAGCAACTTCGGGATATCCTTTTTGTTGCAAATATGCAATTATAGATTGGCCAACGAGATTTGCGTTGCGAACCATGTGCAAAACTTCCTCATACTTCCTATTAATCAAAGCCAATTTAAATTTATATTCAGTCGGATCTATTCGAAGAATCCTTGGTCTGCATTCTCTGTCTAGGCAGTAAACCTGATTGCCTTTAACTCGCGTTACATATATCGGGAGGTCTAGTGTGCGTATAATACCATGATCACCATTGTTGATCGCATATTTAATGTGATTACTAGTCGTATAAATGAAAACTCCTGAATCGTCCCAAGCTCCCGATTTCACTCTAGTGTTCTCATGCACAGAACACAAGGATTCTAGTCGTCGATTACAAATGTTAACAGTATGTTTCGCAAGTAAAGCAACGTGAGACATATCGCTAGACCAAACGACATATCTGCATTTAGAAATCTTTACTTCGGCTAATGTTCGTTTCTGTTGTACGTCAAAGAGAGTTACTTGATCAGCGTCGCGTAAAAGGAGCATTCCAGTGCCCGCGTAAAATATTTCATCACAGCTTGGAATCTGCACTTTTTTCGTAACTTCGTTCTTCAAATTTTTGATGACCAACTAAAATTACAAAAATAATCATTTATTCACGTTAGTTTAAGCAAAATAATTTTTACCTAAATACAATTACCGAATATGCTCTATCCAACACCGCGAAACGATTCCTAGCGACCCAAATAGCAGTAACGCCCGAAGCCCGTTTCGTATCAGCGTCAGTGTTTGAATCACTTTCACGCGGTATTAAGTATAGATCGTAAGTGCTATTCTCAACATTATTAGGTGATCTAGTGCATATCAAAACAGCGTTCTCGGCTTGATTGTAGGACATACTATAAGGAGGTGTTTTCCCACCTCCTCGTATTTGCATAACAGATGTATCTTTTGAGGTAGTGAAATCCAATTTTCTAAGGAAACGTTCTTTTACATAATAAAGAACATTCCCATATACAGCATATGCGGGACGTTCTCTTTCTAACTTGAAAATAATCATTCCAGAGTCATGACCAGCAGCAAAGAGGTTCAATGTAGGATGTGCTGCAAGAACCCAAAATCTTTCATGCTCTCTTCTAAATGTGTGCAAACAAGTACGTTTAGACATATCCCAAACCCGGATACTTTTATCCTCAGAATTTGAAAGAATTAAATCTTGTCTAGGATGGAATAAAACGCAAGAGACATTGTTATAATGGCCACGACAAGTATCAACCTCCCAAGCTTTGGCATCATTCATCCTCCACATTTTAATCTGACGGTCATCAGCTCCAGAAACAATTAGAGGCAAAGTTGGATGAAAATATGCCCAATTAACACCTCTGTCATGTCCTTCTAAAACATGTTTCACAACAGCATCAGCTTGGCCAAATAAATCTGTGGCTCCAGGATTTTTTAAATGATCTTCCAAGCCTCCTGGACCAGGAGCTACATTTTTCTTTCTTAATCCAGAAATGTCCCATACTCTGACCGTTTGATCTAAAGAAGCTGATACAATGATATCTTCAGTAGGATGAAATTGTGCACACATGACATAGTGATTATGTCCGGTTAAAACACAAATGCAAGTACGACTCTGCCAATTCCAAATACGAATAGTTTGATCATCTGATGCACTTAGAATCCATGGATATTCTTGATGAAATACAGTTGTTCTAATATAATCTAAATGACCTAACAATGTGAAGATGCATCTCCTTGACTCTGCCAATTCCAAATACGAATAGTTTGATCATCTGATGCACTTAGAATCCATGGATATTCTTGATGAAATACAGTTGTTCTAATATAATCTAAATGACCTAACAATGTGAAGATGCATCTCCTCTGTTTATAATTCCATACTTTAATTTTGTAATCATCACCACCAGAAACAAACAGTGGTTGCTGATTATGGAAACATATTCCACGAACTGGACCGTCATGTTCATCGAATTTGTCTAATAAAGTACACA